>CM050928.1:22946009-23048199 GCA_027742785.1 Vigna reflexopilosa | reverse complement strand
AACCTCGTATTTGTTGTCATTGTCATATGCAGACTGAAAATGATGCTTTCTAGAGCGTGCTTTTCGTGTTAAAACTCTTGTGAATAAACACTATTAATATTATATTACATTTTTTTATAATTGAGTATCTTAAAATATTATATGGATTAAAAATATAAAATAAATAAAGAATATTTTATGTGAAATATATTTAAAATTATGTGAGATTATGATGAGAATATATGATGTTAATACTTTTTTTCTAATAAAAAATATACTTGTAACTTGTCATACTGTCACTTATCTCTATGTCGTTAATTTAAAGGAAAACCTTACCCAACCACCATCATAAACATTTTATTTAAATCAATATTTGTATTTATCTTATTTTCTTAATATGTCATTAGCAAAAGTAAAGGTATTAAAATAAAAAAAATGTAATTAAAAGAATATTAAAAAATTAAGAGAAAAAACAATAAAAACAAATAAAAGATTGACTGAATTGTAGATAAAATAGTGCTTTCAAAACGGGTCACCTGACTCGATTCGGCTCGACTCATCGCAGATTGGTCATTTAGTGAGTCAATCCTGACTCATTAATTAGCAAGCCAAAAAGATTTTGAACCCGACTTGACCCACCACGGATTGGTGAATTAAATGGATTTCCTTACTGACTCACTTAATTACAATATTTTTTAAATAAAAAATTACAAACTTTTTGTAATTCAAATCTAAATAAATTTCACTACCTTAAGATAATAAATTAATAAAATAAAACTATGTGCCGAATTTAAATGAACTGGATTGAAAATTGACCTGCATAAAAAATAATTTTTTTCAAATATAACCGGATTCAAACTCATAATAAGACGGATTCACTCGCAGATTTAACCCATTTTGACAGCTCTAAACACCCGCAAAGGAGCAATGTTTGCAGAACTCGTATATCAAATCTTGTTTTTTATATTTTCAATTAATAATACATGGTACTAACTATTTTTTACACTAAATATCATTAATTTAGGAAAAAATAAATTATCATATCATATTATATTGAATAAAAAGTTTCCTTATTACATTCAAAATATTATTGTCGGTTATATTACAACGCTATTAATTAATTTTAATACGGTAGAAAAGATTAATTTTAAAAATAATTAAAAATATAAAATCATTTTAAATTTCATTAAATAAATAATTTGATTAGTATTAACTGAACAGATATCTAAAATAAATATTAAAATTAAATAAAGTTAAAATTAACTTAACATATGTTAAGCTGAAATTAACTATAAAATACATTATTATTATAAATAGATCTTTTTCATATATAATGAGTATAACTAAACTATTATTATAAACGAGTGTCTTTCATACATAATATAAATTTGTCAATATGGATGGAAAGATGGATCAACTCGTCTCGGTCACAGTTTGCCCCGTTAAAAATAAGACAGGATGAACTGACCTATCATAACCTACCATAGTAAAGGGAGCTGAAAATTCAAACCTTTCGTTGGGTTGAGGGATTAGTTCACAATTTTTTTTTTAATTTTTATATTTTAAAACATATCTATATATATATATATAATATATTGTAATATATTGAAATTTTTAAAATAATATTATAAAATTTTCAAATTGTTTTTCCTTTTTAAAAAGAGGGTTATCATCCTTCCTCTAACATGTTAACTTAAGCACAACGAATAAACAAGTTAAAAACTTAAAAGTCTCAATGATTCATCAAATTTTCTTAGATAAATAATAGGTTGATACATTTAGAGTGAGAATGGACCGTTAATAAATTTTTTTAACAATTTTTTAATAATAAATTATATGTTAATTTTATTAATTCATATATTTAAAACAGAATAATTATAAACGAATCACATTAAAAAAAAAAAACATTTTCCATTCAATCAAGAACATGATAATTTGTGAATCATTATCTTCTTTGTTCTTCTTTCCCTGCCACCTAAGCTCCAACATGAAAAACACGTGCAAGGAAACTCCATTCGACGTGGCATCGTGAGACAGTGGATTGGTTAATGTCCAGACAAAAAAGCTCCACAATAAACATCGTCATCATCCAAAGCCTTCTGGTGTACGATGATGGCAGAGAACCAGCTATAAACCTGGCAGATCATCCCACCAACCTACAGCCAGAAATAGAATACTGCCAACAAAAAAACATCAAAGTGTTCCTTTCCATTGGCCAAGACGCAGTAGACCAAAAAGCCAAAAGCCACCGCCACTACTCCTCCAGCTCCTCCAGCTCCGACTCCACAGCAGCAGCAGAAAAGCTTGCAAGCTACCTCTTGGAGAAGTACCTCAGTGGCAACGCTGGTCCACTGGGAAGCGTAGCCCTAGATGGCATCAACATTGCTGACGTGGCGGACGGTGAAAACCTTAAATGGGATGAAGTTGTGAAGGCCATTAACGCATCCACAACCGACAGAAAAATCTACTTGGGTGCAGCACCGGAGTGTGTGTACCCGGATTACTACCTCGGGAAGGCAATCAGCACTGGGCTTATTGACTACATCTGGGTTGAGTTCTTCTACCAGAACCCTTGCATTTACGCAAACGGAGACGCTTCCAATCTTCTGAAAGAGTGGAACAAATGGAGCGCAGGTGTTCCCGGTAGTAAAATATTCTTGGGCCTCGTTGCTGCCGACGATGCAAGCATAGCAGGGTACATAGCACCCAAAGATCTTATTTCTAAGGTTCTGCCTACCGTAAGGCAATCTTCCAACTATGGTGGGGTAGCCATTTGGGACAGAGCCCTTGATATCGCTAATAACTACACTGCTCAGATAAAAAGCAGCGTCCCAAAAGGTTGCATATGTGTGTGTAATGGTGATGATGCATGGAACCGTTTCTATGGTCTTGGTTCTCCGTCGCTGAGCCGGTCCGTTTGATCCTGCAGAATCGTGTTTATGCCAAATAAATTTGGGTGACCTATGCACGTTAAATTACGTGCATGTAATGGATCTCCTATTAAATAAAGAAAATTATATGCTTCCTGGTTAATATTACTTCTTTCTTATAACATAATAATAAATATTAATATTTTAAGTTATAAAATTAAATTTAAGAATAATTTTGTATATATATTTTTTATTTTTAAAAAGTTTACATTAGGTCGTGTTAGAATTAACTTAATCGCCTTTAACAACGAGACATCTTAATTGATCAATTATTTAAAAACTAATTTAAACTTTTTTCAGAATTAAATTGTCATAACATCTTTGACCATTTGCGATAAAGTTACTGCTTTCTCATATTCGAGGAATTTGTGTTTACCAATTGTCATTTTCGGGTAATAATATTATCACATGCGAAATGTCTTTTGACCTTTCTCAATTTTTTTTAAAAAAATGGGATAATTTACCCGCAAATTTAAAAAAAATGGAATAGTTACATAAAATTTACACTTCAAAAACAAAAACAAATGATTATGAGTTATGACGATTTTTCCATTAAAATTATCATGAATTAAAATATATTTTTTTTTGTAAATTTGTTTAATTTAAAAAACTGTGAATAATTAAAGTCATAATGAATCAGAACGTTATGAACTACATCTTATAAATTAAAAATATTTATAATTTTTAATAATATGTTATTAACATATTTATATTTATAAAGAAGACATAAATTATTTATGATAGTGTTTTCAAAATGGGCCACCCGGTCCGACTCACTTTGATAATTTAATGAGTCAATCCAATCCGGTTCATTTATTAGCAAGCTGGAAAAATTAGAATCCGGTCCGATCCACCATGAATTGGGGGGTAAACGGGTTGGCTCACTAGTTCATTTAATTACAAATTTTTTTTAAATAAAAACAAATTACAAACTTTCTATAATTCAAATCAAAACAAATTTCACTTCCGAAGTGTTTAATTAGTTTGAAAATAAGAAACTTAAATAATTTTTCAAGCAAAAAATAATAATAAATATTTTTATAAAATTAAAATTAATTTTTAATAAAATAAAGTTAGGTAGGTTGGTGGGCCAACCTGGATGAACCGAATTTAAATAAATCAGGTTAAAATTTGGCCCACATAAAAAAAATATAATTTTTTTAAACTCAACCCAACTCGAACCTGAGTTGGTCTACGAGTTGTGATCCATTTTGAGAACTCTAATTTATGACAACTTATTTTTTCAAAATCTTAAAAGTAGTCAAGCTCATAAATTTGAAAATCTATCAGAATTTATTAAACTATATATTTTAAGTTAATTATCTCATTGTTATAATTTACTGGTAAACTATTAATATTAATTATCTTTTTTTTTTTTAATTTCTTTGACCTATCACATTCAACCAGTGCGTGGCAGCAATCGTCCACTGCAAACAGTTTAAAATTTCCAGAACTTGGATTCTATGATGGATTTTCTATGGTGTTTTTCTGTTAATCTTCAAAATATATTGATATACTTAAAATATATTAAATTTAAAAAAACAATATCAATATCAATGCATTTTAATGTTTAATGAAAAATAGTATTACAAAATTTAATAAAGAATTTGAACCCAAGTTTTCCTTTATTAGCGGGGTTCCAACTTATTAAATAAATTGATATGTATGTTTAACTGCTAAATTTAAACTTCACATTTATAATATCAAATAATATTCATTTTATCGTGGTTTTACAATTTATATTTATTATAGAAATTATGCTATTGAATATTACCATTATACCGAATAATATATCAATATATGATAATTACTAAATTTCAATAACACATAATGTATCATACGATCCTTCAATTCCATGAACTGAACTGTTCTTTCACGACGACTGATCACTAATGGCTGACCATCCATCAGGCCGACCACTAAGGACCGACCGACCACCAGGCCAATCACTCTGGTTGATCACATGGTTAGATTATCAACGATAATAGCTCATTAAAACTCCTAACGGAGGTTAAGGCGTGATTGGGCCGTCATCAGCCCACGAAAGATAAAAGCTCATTACAACTAGTATAAATAAAGGTGTCAAATATGATTTCAAGATCACGTTACACATTATGCACACCACATACATCACTTATAATGATAACCGTTTGGTCATTTTTACTGACTTGAGCGTCAGAGTGCCTTTGGTAGGTAGAACAAACCAGGTGTCTGCCCGCCTTGGAGAAGGAGGAGGCAGAACGAACCAGGTGTCTACCCGCCCGACTTGGAGAAGGAGGAGGGAGAAAAAATAACTTGGAGTTTGAGAAAAACTAAGGTAACCATCCGACCACTAATAAGCCCGCCCAGTCTTCAAGGTCCGCCACCAAGGTAACCGTCCAGCCTCTAATCAGCTCGTCCAGTCTTCAAGATCCGTCCTGTCTTAGAAACAACGAGGAAGGCCCGCCCGGTCATCAACCTGAGCACTTTAAATAATGTTCGTCCACTTTGAGTTACACATGTCCGACTAAAAGCTACGTCCGTCCAACCTTAGAAGTAACATGAAGTGTTTTGAGCCGGGACCTCTCAACCCGACCGAAACACATAATTTTTAATTGCATCAAATATTCATTTCATTTAATCATTTATTTCAACAATACAAAAAATAGCTATATAAATTCATAGCTCACAAATCTATTTATAATTAAATATTTTAATATATATTATACTATAATTTTGGTTTAAATATAGTTATGTAAATAAATTATTTATTTGAAGATAATAATGATTATATTACTTTATTAGTAAAAAATAAAAATTAAAAACAAAAGTTTAACTGAAAAATTTTAGATGCGTATTCAAGTTAATAAAGAGATAACTATTGAAGTGTCTTTTACATGCACTATTTATTTATTTTTTAATTGTGATTATTATTTCATTAAGTTTGTATCATCCAATTCTAAAACTATTGAACATATAAAATTGTAAAAGAATAGAAACTTAGTGTATGTATATATTAAACTCATATATCCTTAATCTAAATAAATGCATGTATTTTATACTCATATGTTATCTCAACCTAAATAAATACGACTTATTGACTATTCTAATATTATCCTATACCAATTATTTTTTCATTAATTTTTTAAACAGTAAAAAAAAAACATAAGAACCGTACAGACTAGTAATAAAATGAAAAAAGAATAATAAAAGATAAAAGAAAGGCGGGAAATAAAACAAAAGAATGCGGAAAAAAGATGAGAAAGAAAAGACGTGAACCAAAATTGATAAGGATGAATGTACGTAGTTGCGTTTCAAGGTAAAAGTGATACATTTATAATTGACTTGTAGACACTCCTGAAATAATTGAAACAAAGTTGTTTAACATTTTTATAGAATATTCTTAAAATATTAAAAATAATATTTATAATACTATTTAATTTGTATTTTAATTCTATCAAGTTAGATATAGATATTCGTGGAGTTTTTCTTTTTACTTCACATCTTTTACGTTTTGAAAAGTATTGTGTTATCTAATAATCATTAGGAAAAACAAATTCATGTTTATGTTTTTGAATTGAAGGATTTAGACTTTTTTTTTTCAAATGGTTTCTTAGATGTTTAGAGAATGACAGAGAAAATCTATAAAGATTTGTAGAAATATGGATTTTAAACTTTCACGTATTTTCAACAAGAAAACTATTATACTAATAATTAAGTTGTTAAATTTGGATATGATAAATCCGTTTTAAATGATATTATTTTATAAATAAGAAATCTTATAATATTTTTAATTAATGTAATGACAAATGATAAATATATATATATTTTGTGATATGAATATAGTTAAGATATTAAAAATGTGTGATGATACTTAATATAAAATTTTAATAAAAAAAAATTATTGATGCTATTTGGGTTGCTTCTCTACTATCAATTCATACCAAAAGGTTTGAGAAATGTCTAAGAAAGTCTGATTCTAATATAATTTCAAGAAAAATTGATCTCAGTCTTAAGTAACTAGAAAACACTCAAAATAATGAGACATACTATTCTTAAAAAGAAAACACTATTTTAAAAAGAAAAAAAATAACTAACGTCCGCTCACAAAGTTAATTTTTATATTAAAATAAAAAAATCCTCAATGTCAGTAAAGTTAACATTACAGTTTAATAAATATATATAAAAAAAAACTAAAACATCACATGGGCGGCTAGAACACTAAAGTAAACAATAGGTTAAAGTTTTACTTTAAAAATTATATTTTAGCGTCGTCTAGGCCGTTTCAAAACTACTTTAAATCCAAAAGTTTATATGGCTTATGTGTGCATCAATGGAGTTTACAACAAATCTTTTAGGTTTAATATTTTTTTAGGTTCCTATTTTTGTCTAGAATTTTAAATAGGTCTCTTTTCTTTTTAGTGTCTCAATTAAGTTTTTATTTTTGTAAAATTGAATCAAATACACCCTTACCGTTAAATTGAAACTAATGGTGTTATTGTTAAGTTGACATGACATTATCATCTCAATTTTTAAATGACATGGAATTTATTATATTTCGATGTGTCTTTCCGGTCACCTCTACCATCAACCTTCTGGTCTTCGCTACAGTAATCGCTACACACCTCCAAACACAACTCTGAAGACCATCGACAAGGATGTCGTCGCGACAACCTCTACACGCCACCAACCATCCTAGCCGTCACCACCTTATCGCGCTGCCAGCATCCACAAAACCCAATCGAAACTAAACCCTTGCGCCTCCGCCATTAACGCATCTGTAGAAAAATAGAGAACCACCACAGTGCATCAATCTCACTCGCCACCACTGGGTGAGTCTCTCCGCATTGCGCAAGCAACCACACTCCAAGAACCTTCGTTCATCTTCTTCATCCACCATTGCTAGAGCATCGCGAGCCATCACCATCCACGAACCCCAACCCTCGTGTGCCCCTGAAGAAGAACCCTATTTAAAAGTCTCTTTCTTGCAACTAGAAAACACATTGTGTGTCACAAAGGTCAAGTCTTTTTAAACATGGTCCCCTGAGAATGGAAGTGGTGGGTCATTATCATCAATCGCCAAGCATATCGCCGATTCCAGCCCTTTCCGCTCCTCCATGCCAACATCGTGGCCGCTCGCTCCGTCGCCAACACTGTGTGCACCAGTCTCGGACCCAAAGGGTATGGACAAGATGATCTCCACCTTCCTCAACAAGTTATAGAAAATTCTGACAATAAAAATAGGGAAGGAAAAATCATAGAAATTAGTACATATTGTCATCATTCATTTCAACCTTTAATCAAACACCTAGAGGACAGAATGGTATTCAGGTCCTAAAAACACATAACTTAAATACTTGAAATAGGTGAAAGAGACAGCAAAAACTTGTTCAGATTGTAGGAAATGCAAGCATAGGAATAAAAATAGACACGAAAAACATGGCACAACCAACTTGTTCAAGTTCAAGCCTGTAAGATTAAGCACATTGCAATACGGTTCCAAAAAAACAAATCGTAGCAGCGAAAGGTTAAGTGAATGAACAGAAGCGAGTACTAGAGCGGTAATGAGCTTGGAGTTCTTGTCGCGCTCTCTAGTGACGATGACTTTGGGCGCGTAATTCGAAGCGAAAGAGGAAGTGGAAGTGGAAACATCGTCGGTGGTGGAAGAGACGACGATTCTTAGAGGAGGAGCGAGAAAGATTCTTGGTGGAGGAGAGGAAGATTCCACATTTCAATTTTTCCCTAATTTTTTAATTTTAAAACAACTTAAATCAAAGTCATTCAGTCACGTGAATTAAAAACATAGTCTACTGTGCCAGGTCAAAGAAACATTAACGCTGTTAAGTCCAATCTAACAGGAAGGGTCTGATTGATGCAATTTTCACAAAATAAGGATCTAATTGAGACGCCAAAAAAGAAAGGGACCTATTTGAGATTCTGGACGAAAATAAGAACCTAAAGAGACATTAAACCAATCTTTTATTAAAAAATCCGGTGTAGGTTGACGCTTTAGTTAAGGACAATAACATCTTAATATAGATTTTATGATAATATTTTGATACATTATAATGCCTTTTTATTAGATTTAGAATATGTAAGTATAATAACAAATAAATAATAAATTCAAAATAATAATACATATTATTTAAAAGTTAGATTTAAAGTTTATTTTTTAAAATTTATTTCAATGAGATCTGTGTTGTTAGACATATTATTTTACTTTTTATTAAGTTGTTATCGAATCACTTATATTAATGTTTAGTTTGACATTTTTCGTGTAAGAGTGTGAGTTATTAATTAGAGATAAAGTTAATTTATAGTATATGAGTGAATTTTCAAACTTTTTTATTTTTATTAAATTAGACTTAAAATTCACTTCTTAATATATATATATATATATATAATGTTGAAAATATATAAAAAAATTTATATCCAAATAATTTTTTTTATTGGAAAACACCTATTTTATGTGAAAAGATTCGAAAACAAATAGTAAGTGACAAAAGGTAAATATATGTATTTAAGGTGAAAGTTTGTCGGTGAAGATGTCATTTTGACAGGGAAGGTGATCATTCCTTTGTGGAGGTGAAAGCATTTTTTTAAGACTTCTTAAGGCGAGTTTCCAATTCTGCCTTTAAGCTTTCGATTTGTGTTTAAGTTATTGAATTCTCAATTGTGATTTTATTTTTAAACAATTTGGTACCATTCAATAAACATTTTAATATCCATATTTTCATTGTTTTTCCATCTCATCCATCTCCTTAAATTTCGTTCCTTTTGTCTTTTTTTATAGAAAGAAAAACATTACTAAGTAATGTGTTTTCGTAGAAGAACTTTTTGTTGTGTAGTGAATAAATGGAAAGTAAATAAAAAGAATAGAAAATGTAAGAAAATAAAGTATAAAAAGAACTTGAAAACCAATGGAGATGTTTGTCTAATTTATTGTGTGCATAATTCTTAGTTATTTTATTATACATTAATGCAAAATAAGCCTTTTAGGTCTTGCGTTTAACATTAAAAGAGAAAAAAATTTAACATTAAAAAAGAAAAAATTTAACATTAAAAAAGACTGATGACATTGTTGTAAATAAATATTCAAGTTAGATATTAGAAATGTTAAATTTCCGACGTCAAATATGCATATGATGTCGAAAAACTCAAATTTCAACATCAATTAACTTGGAAATTCACTTTTTCAACGTTATAGAGTTGCATAAATCATTACAACCTGAACATAAATGATCTTTTAGTTGTCACAATACAAATTAAACATCAGAAACCTCAAATTCCAACTTCAATTCACTTTTTTGATGTTATATAGTTGTCTAAATCATTACAACCTGAACATAGATGACCCTTGGACTGTCAAATACGAATTAGATGTCGGAAAATTCATTTTCCAACGTTAATTAACATTGGAAATTCACTTTTTTGACATTATATGTACTACAGATTTGGTGAATTCAATAAAACGTTTGACGCGTAGCTGTAAAATTTACTCACATAAGACGTCTGATAACCTACACTCCGATGTCAATTGCCTATCAGACGTCGGACTTTACATTTTTCTGTTAGGATTGGTATCACGCAGCAAAACGTTTAAAGGAGCGTGATAAACGGTCAATAACCAAAAGGGGAGGGGTGAGTTGGTTCTTTTAAAATTATGATTTTCTTTCGCAAATTTTATCGAACAATTTATAAGCAAGAGCTATAGGGAAAAAGAAAATCACACAATAGATTTTTATCTTGATTCGAATCAACAAATTCTACGTCCAATCATTAATCACTATAAAGAGTGATTAACCTTTTTCACTATAAAATAGTTTCAGATTACAATCAAAATAATACACAAATTAAGAACAAAAACCACCTTCCTTCGACACACGATGAAATGATTTCCAGCTCAATCAACTTGAAGAGAACTGCTTGAACACACTAAACACAAGCTTCTCCTTTTCACAAGACTAGATTGAGCACACACTTAAACTTAGAGAACTTCCACAAAACTTTTATGTGCTCTCAAGTGGTTTAGATAATAATTTAAAGGTTTAGGAAAAATGTATATATAGGCTAGGGGTTAGGAAATAAAAAGACAGCTCCTAACTGCCAATGATAATCGATTATTTCAAGCCGTTATAGGTTTTTAGAAAACATGATAATCGATTATCCTTAGTGATAATCAATTATTGCCGCAACCTGGACAATATTAAACTTGCAGTGATAATCGATTATCCCCTGTGATAATCGATTATTGTCACGACAAACCCTTTTTTGTTTTGGCTTGTGATAATCAATTATTCCCTGTGATAATGAATTATTGCAGAATGAATCATTAAGTTATGAAACTTCTAAGTGCTTTACAATTGTAAAAATGATTCCTATACAATGTATGCTTTTAACATTTACAATATAGGTTCTTCAAGTCTTCAAGTGTATCATCGTCAAAATCACTTCAAAGCATCAATGCTTCATTGGTAACATTTTCGACATATGTCCTGTAAAAAATTTGTAAAAACAAAACTCATGCATATTGCTTCTTCGTGCTTTCACTTCTACTTGAACCAACATGTTAACGAGTGCGATGAAGAACAAAGATTAGTTTTTTGTCAGTTACCTCTAGCAAAAGTGTTTTTGTTGCCTGGGTTGGGATATTTCATTAGTTTTTATCAATATATATCGTTCTTTTGTTTAGCATTGACGTCGTGTACGCGAGTTCAAACTCCACCACTTCCAAGTGAACCAACTGCTTCGTTCCCGAGTGCAAGGAAGAACAAAGGTTAGTTTTGGGTTATTTACCATAAATTTATGTGTTTTCACAAGCGGAGGTTACAATTTTGTTTGTGTTTTGATGGATTCATTTCGTGTTTTCGTGCTCATTTGAGGTCCACCACAACGAACAACAACGTCCGAAAGTTCTCCACTCTCTATTGCTGCCAATGACTCCCTTTTGTCATGGTTAATTTCTTGGTTATGATATACATTGCAATGTACTGATATATTATTTGATACATGACTTTTAGTTTTCCTTATTGTACTTTGTGTGTTGTTTCTTTTATGTGTCATTGATTTTTGTATGTTTCTTGTAAGTTATATAATTTTTTTAATGTGATTTTTGGCATTTTTTTATTCACTTTTAAAAATAGTATGGATCAAAGCTGGATGAATGAACGTTGTATTAGTCAAGAGTATGGAAATGGATTTTTCGAGTCCTTACAATATGTTCAAGAACATGCAAACTCTATTAATGAGACATATTTTTGTCCTTATGTTTCTTAATCAAATATGTCAAGACTTGGGCAACATGCGTGATCATCTATTCATATATGGTATAATGAAGAGTTATATAGTTTGGATTTGGCATGAAGAAGTATTAGATAAGCCTACAAAGTCAAGAGGAACATATTATGTGGACGAATGCATGAATGATCATTTAGAGGACATGGTACGTGATGTTGGTAAAGAAATTTTGGAAGAGCCAAACCACCCAAGTTGTGTGTGCATGGCGTTGGAGTTGTTATAGAAAAAGTACTTTGGCCTTGCACAAAGAAGTACAAAATCCTTGAGTCAAGGGACGTTGAGGAAGTTGGAGCTCCAAATGAAAGAAAGACTAAACCAGTGCATGATTGTTATGAAGAAACCGTTCATGAAATGCCTCTAACAACAACAATAAATACAAAGAACACTTGAAGAAAGACTTCAGTCCATGATCTAGCAGAAGGAAGATCTCTCACTGAAGATCCAACAAGATGTCGCATGAGTACCAAAGGCTCATGCTTTGCTGTAGATCACGTCTAACAACAACAATAAATACAAAGAACACTTGAAGAAAGACTTCAGTCCATGATCTAGCAGAAGGAAGATCTCTCACTGAAGATCCAACAAGATGTTGTATGAGTACCAAAGGCTCATGCTTTGCTGTAGATCACACTGACTACACTTGTTGGTATGAGTTATTAGTTAATGGAGATCCTTCGTGCATAGTAGCCATAGGACGACAACTTGTAGAAGGGCGGACCATTCATGGTGCTCCTCTATTGTCTCACTATTTGTGTGTGATAATTGATGAATTCTGAGACTCCTACTCTTAAGTGCATGTGCCAACTTCTGAAACTAAATTTGTAGGAGGAGGCCTTAGGCACATTTATAGTTTGACCTAATGATTTGATCATGCCATATTTTGGCCCACCACAGGTATTATATTGTTATTCTTAGTATTTTTATGGTCAAGTTAGAAATAAATTATTCATAAATTTTAAAATGATTATTTTAGTTCTCGCGTCCTGAGAAACAGTCCATGCGTGAACATGTGATCCATGAAGATTATGACATGGCATAAGCAAAGGATGATCCTATAGCAAAACTAATGACAAAATTATACAGGTTGAATAAATAATCGGTAGAGCTGGAGTGGGAGATAAGAGTATTTAGCCTCTAGTGTCATGTGCCATTGTATATTACTTTAAATGATGCATTGAAGGTTATTGGTGGAGGAATGGTGTTAAACATTTCAATCCTACAACTATGGTGCTTGTAATATTTTTTATTGTCTTCCCTTTTTAAACATTCAAATTATTACTTTTTAATATATATATACTTAACTTTATTGTTATGGGTACATGGACACTGTCATTGTGAACCAAGGTCGGGCATCCATGTATAGATGTTTTGAACCTCAAACCATTCAACATTTTGGAGACACAGTCAAATTCAAGTAATCATATTTGCAAACATGTGTTAATCATTGTACAATTTTATGAAGGTTTACTTAATTAATCGACTCATTATTTGTGATTCATGATAGAGTCCATTGGCAACTGATGGTGATCATACCAAGTCAATGCATAGTTGTATGGTTTTGTTCTTTGTACAGGAAGAAAAAACCTAACTTGAAATCCTTGTTAAAAACGTAAGTGTTACATTCTTTCATATCACTTCATTATCATATTAATATATTAACCTATGTTTCACATGTTTCCATTTTAATTAGAATATTGTGTAGGCCCAAAGCATAGCAAATTCAAATAATATATCCAAAGGTTGAAACTCATTTATCTTTAAGTTATTAATTTTCTTATATGAACTTTAGTATTTGACTATTTTCTTTGTTTTGTTTAGTGTAACAAGTAGTCATATTCATGGGTATGTGACTACTATATCACGTCTTGGATCAAGACCATCATTCAAATATGAATAAGAAATGCTTGGACTGAATTAATAATATATCTTTCACATATTACAAAATCACATTCAACTTTAAATATTGGAATGCAAAGATAATAATGTTGTCTTGTTTTTGCAGTGCTTCAACAATCCATCATCAATAACAGAGGCTACAATGCAGAAGATACGACAAGAATTGGTAACATATATTTTGGAGCAGTGGAGTTAGGACATACATTAGTTTAATTTTAATACTTTGAGTTTTGATGGCTTAAGTTTTTAGTTTTACTTGTGATAACTTTACTTTATAGTTTTGATTAGTTCATACAAAGTTCAAAATGCGTTCTGAATATATAAGATGGCAAAACTGTGCTGGTTTTCTATTTTTTTAAGTTTGGTAACAAATGATTTATTTAAAAAAAAATAGGAGGAAATCAATTAATGCATTTTCTAACGTCAATTGACATCGGAAATGGTAAATTTCGATATCAATTTGGCTACATTTCACAATTCCAAAGACTTACCAAAAACTTTCGCTAAGCGGTCAAAGTATGATGAAGGACGTCAAATTTTTTTAGTTTTTGATGTCAATTAACGTCTTTTTTTTTCTTTTGATGTCAAATTGATGTTTCCCGCTATGACGACGTCAGTGTTTGGGCATAGAAGAAGTCATAAAGATTGAGAACAAAATTATAATAAACTTGGACGCAAAGGATTATTTTCTCAACCTCAAATAATTGAGGATGATGAGATTAGATAATGTTGGTTCTTCACTAAGGACCTTCATATTTAGGATGAGAACGGGTCAGGTCGGACAAGGATAATATCTACTCATCTATGCTCGACCCGCAACAAAAAGTCCATCCATTCTCAAATAATTGTGGATGATGAGATTAGATAATGTTGGTTCTTCACTAAGGACCTTCATATTTAGGATGAGAATGAGTCAGGTCGGACAAGGATAATATCTACTCATCTATGCTCGACCCGCAACAAAAAGTCCATCCATTACTTGTTTCATTACTTGTAGAATACCAGTTTTAAAAAAATACTCATATTTTAAAACCTATAGGTAGTCGTGGATACCTATGGATATTTTAAAAAAGTATTTTATAAAATTTTAAAATAAAATCTAAATAAATTTACAAAAAATTATAAAATATAATATAAATTAATTTTAATTTTAATTTAATTTAATTTAATAAAATATAAATTAAAATTATATTTTAATTTTTTACAAATAATGAATATCTGCGTATACGAATAATATAATACTACACCCGACTCATTTATAACTAAGTATTAAAATACCACTACCTATTTTGAATTAAACAACACAAATATTTTTATCACCGTAGTGGTACTTATTTTGGATTAAAGAAGTTCTCTGTCTAAATTTCCAACAAATTTTTAAAAGTTTCCTCAAATCCTTTTCTTCTTTTTCACAAAAATTTATAATATTTCCATATCTTCTCCCTTGTGTTTTGGCATCACCAAACCAACTCTCTATGGATGTTTTTATACTCACTAAAATTAATTAGCCTGTGTGATTCTTCCAAAAAGAAAATATTTAACTCTAATGATTTCAAAAGCACATTATATATGTATAGATAATGGAATCACATTCCAAGTATTTTCAGTAAGGTTGGACAAAATTTTCTAATTATGAGATCCAATCTATAATAATCCAAAATTATATTGCTTTCAATCTATTTAAATGGATTCATATTCCAAATTCAAACCCATATAATACAGTAGAAGACAAGATAAGTGGAAGATATGATTTGTATGATTCGTTCATCCTTTCACAAAAAGCAAGACAGTTTACTATGTCCCTTAGCCGAATATGTAAGAACTTTCCTGGCTGGTGCGTGACAATCCCATCAAAACCTCAAGGTCATGTTAAAGTTGACGACATTCAAGATGAATTGTTATATCGAGCTTATGAAATGCTTAGTGTCTTACCAATGACAACAATTATACGTCAGAAAGGTTGAAAATGGAACTTTAGAATGAACTCTTTTATTATTGGGAGCATTATATAATCTGTAACTTATAAGCCAAGTGTTACAATAATCGTATATTGAGTTCACAACACATATATTAAGTGGTGATCATTAATTATTTAAGCAGTGTTTGACAATTAAGTACTTAAACACTGCCAATAATATTATTACTGTAACCATTTTGGAGATCATAGAATCTGCTCCATAGCATAACTCCACCATACTTTGAAGACTGTTTTATCTTAGGAAGAACCTGAGAAATTAACACATCAGAAGGGACAAAACCTCCACTTGGAGCAGCTGCTTCTGCTGCAGGAAGCCCCATAAAGACTTGTGTGGCTGGCACAGTGATCCACTGGTTCCATGAACTGATCAAGTTGTCGGTGTTTCCACTGGAGTATTGACATGAAGGGTTATTGTAGAACTGAACCCAGACATAGTCAAAAAGCCCAGTTTGGATGGCAGAATCCAAGCGTTCATCAGGGATTATGCACTGTGGAGCTGCAGACAAATACACCTTTCTTTGTGAACTGAACCCACTGAGTGCCCTGGCTAGTTCATCCCAATGTTCTCCCCTACCAGACTCAATGTCAAAGTCAATGCCATCCAAAACTGCATCACCTAATGGTCTTGACCCTGCATTACCAAGGAAACAAAATGCTGAAAACCTAACACTACCATAATTTAACACTTAGAAACTGTAGAAAAACACAAACACTATACCAGATTGTCCTCCAAGGAAATTGTCCCAGAGGTAGGTTGCAAGTTGATTGGCTTCCTCAGCTGAGTTGAGGGAGTAGCTTCCAGCACCTCCTCCAAGGGAGAGCAAGACTTTGACTCCACCGTTTTGGCAAGTGGTGATGTCACTGCTCAACCCTGTGCAACCATTGCTCTGGGTTTCACAGTGGCCAGCGAGGTTGAGTTGAGGGGTTTGGCCATTGCCAAATGTAGACAAAAAGGCTATGTTCACAAATTGGTAGTTTTTGGTGTTGCAAGTTTCTGCTAAGGAGCTTTCTCCACCGTTTTGGCCCCAGTACACAGCTATTCCTTCACCATGGGAATGGCTGAGCAGGGAAAGAAACAAGAGAGGGAGTAAGAGGAGTGAGGCTTTGTTTAGGGATTCCATTTTTGTAGGGTTTTGTGTGTTTGTTGTGTATGTTAGCTTGTGGTTTGGTTTGGTTTAAGATGCAAGAGATGGTACCATTTTATAGGTGCTTCAATGTGTGTGAACATAAATGATGGGGATTAGCAAAGTCTGTAGTTTACTGACGACAGCAATGTATATAAATTCTAACATTATTTATAGTGCATTTTTTTATAATATTTTTATAACTGATTTAAATTTATTAAGAAACATGAAGTAACGAGGAAGAAACATTAAATGAGAAAAAAATTATAAAATTTAACCATAAATGTTTCGGTTGTGGAGTCGAACTACCACTGGCACCTACACACTTTGTTTTCTTGGACGTTCGGTTCCACCTCTCGTTTTCTTGTAAGCTTCGTTCGACTGAGTCATCGGTCCCTCCTTTGGAATACGACCGGCTGGGTACCTGTCAAAGGTCCTCCGACGCTCAAATCAGTGCACTGTTCACTCAGTAAATGGAGAGCAGTAATAAATGTGCAGTAAATATGAACCAACTACCTCATACCTTTGACCTCTATTTATAGTTTTTGTCATGGGCCCGGGATTAGCAAAATCTTAATCACGGCCCAATACTGTCCCAATATCCTTAATTACGTCTTACCTTAATCTTGACATTTTGATCTTTGACCTTGGCCGGACGATCTACTTGAGATGGTCGGGCTCGTCGGGGATACTGAATTGGAACGATACAAACAAGGTTAGCATGTCACTAGCACGAGGATGTTGCGCATAAGCCGATAGTGTTAACTGGGCGTCCTTGATGACTCGTCACGTGCCGCCTGGTCCCTACGGTACACAGGCCCCCAAGCCCTAAGCAACGTAGTTGCTGTAGGGTTTAAATCTGAGTACCGGTGGCCGTGGGTTGGACACCTAACCGATCGCTGAGGACGCGAAAGCTTTTGGGCGGGAAAAGACACGTGTCGCTTGCTGGCTTGCTGAGCACCTCTGGTAGTTGTAACGTCCACAGATCTGGGCCGTTGAGCGTGGCGAGCTTGAACGGTGATGATGCATTGCGGTTTTTCAAAAAAATTTCTATAAATAGGAGTGCGGTGAAGACTGTTACTATCATGCCTTTTCGTTTCTTCTTCTTCTTCAAGCTTTCCAACATTCTTTTTTCCCCAGGTAATAAAATGACCATTGTGGATGTTGAGTCTTCGTTGGAGTCGTCAGGCCGGGGCGGCGGCGGTGCAAGGAGTGGCGATGATGGTCAGTCTTCTTCTCCAGATTCGATGTCTTCGTCGTTCCTGGAAAGGTCTAAACAAGCTAGGGATGCGCCTCGTGCTTCGCCAGAGAGTGGTAGCGGTGATGATTCAGGTCCGCAGTCCCCTAAGTTTGGGGGAGATAGGGTTCTTTTTGGTGTCCCCATTCATTTGTTGAAGTGGGGATTGTTGTCGACACTGTCCCCCCTAGTTCCAGTCGGCGGCTTGTTGGAGGTGAGGGGATACACTTGGGTTGGTCACGACGTAAGCGTCCAACTATCATACTATCATTCGCGGACACGTTTGCGAGATTTGATAAGTCGATCATATATTGTTCGAGACATTGAGGACGCCCGACTAGTGCGGGCGGGCATCAGTCGTGAGAATGAACGGGTGTTCCATGGGAAGGAGTCATATCCTAACGACTTCGTCTTCGTATATGCCAATTTATTCAACCAGCTATACGTTCAGGTTCCATTCACCTCCTTTCAGTCGGCACTTCTTCGCGAGCTCAACGTGGCGCCTACACAACTTCACCCAAATGCACGAGCCTCGGTGCAGGCGTTCGGGGCGTTGTGTTCGATCGGGCGTAACTCCTATGGTTCCCATCTTTTTGCATTATTTCAACATTCGTCCTCCCCCTAAGGGGGGTTGTGTTTCGCTGACGTTCGTGAAGGATCGGTATCTCTTTAAGTCGTTCTCGGAGTGGTATAAGAATTTCAAGGATCAATTTTTTAAGATCATCATTAACGAATCTGGCCGGGGCGAGTTTCATGACGAGACCGGGCACCCTCTCTTCCCATTTTACTGGACGAGGGAGCCAAGGAAAATGTAAGCCTACGTGATTGGTGTGCTAGAGCCGACGGATCTTGAGGCTGTCAAGACCATCAATGCCCTCCCTCGCTGCCTTCCCGTCCGTGGCCTGGTCGATTTCCTTCGCTTTGAGGATTGTGATCGGAGGGCGTTCAGTATGATGTTCCTGTTCAGTTTGTGCTTTTTGTTAGTAAAGTGATGTTAACTTAGCTAAGTTTTTGTTTTCTTTCCAGATATCATGGCCGCTCCCGCTCCCCGCCAATCCAACTTCATGGCCTCAAGGAGGGAGTCTGCGAGCATTTCTTCTGCAAATAGGGGGCGAGCTTCTCCACCTCCAAAGCGTCCACGACCTATCACCCGACCAACTCCTTCCAACAGTCCGCTCCCTTTGACCGCGTTCCAGTGGGTCAAGGTATTCCTGATGGTTTGCCTATCGGAGTGAATGTTGCCATCCTCGGCGCCTCGCGGGCTCCTACTCTGGAGGGCGTTCCTGAAGTTGGGACTCTTCTTGTTATACCCCCCATGAAGCGCCCGCTAGCTCTGCTCCGACCGGCACCTCTGCCCTGCCCAAAAGAAGAGGAAGTGTCGTAGGGAGGGCGACAAGTCTTCCTTCAAAAGGAACCGTCGGGAGGGCAATGTTCCCAGTGCTCCCTGCCCGCTGCCTGGCGGGGTTTTCAGCCCAGAATTTAACATCAGCCATTGGGCCAATTTCCATATGGGCTCCACACATCGCTCATTGATCGAGGCGCTCCCCGAGTCTGATTTGACCAATGTCATTTTCGAGATGGCCACCCGAACGACGTCGATGGATTGTTTCCTTAGGGAATTTGCTGACTGTCGGGGGGCGGCAGAGGTGCAAAGCGAGCTATATGCCAAGAAGAAGTTTTCTGCTAACCTTTAGGGAGAAGTAAAGGCGCTAAGATTGGCCTACGATGAATCGGAGAAAAAGTCTACAAAACTGGCGGAGACAGTGGAGCTCCTCAAGAAAGCCCGGGCGACCAACGATCGTCTGGCCGCAGAATGTGGTCAGCTGAAGGCAACTGCTGTCAAGTAGAAAGAGGTTGAGGGGGAGCTTCGTGAGAAGAACGTTGCCTTGACAAAAGAGCTGACTCAGGCAATCGAGAAGATCTCTAGGTTAAATGCCAGTATCATTATGGAGCATGAAGAAGGATTCTACAAGGCCCTTAGGCAGGCATCAGTCCTCGTGCACGTCCATGAGCCTTTTAATGTCGGCTTTGATATTTAAAAGGATGTGTACGATGGTGCTCTAGTCCATCTCGGGCCCCCGGTCATTTCAGGAACTCCTCCCGAGCCAGAGAATCCCGAGCCGGAGGGGTCGCAAGCCGCCGAAGAGCTGGGGCAGAAATTATTGTGGAGGAAGTGGCCAACGATGAGGAGGAACAGGAAGAGGAGGATCGTTGAAACAGGTTGTGTAGATGATAGGGGTGGAGGGTAAAAATATTTTGTTCTTCTTTGTTAACTTTTTTAACCGATGGTCGGACGATAAACATCTAGTGCATGATTGTTTACCTTACCGTCCATATTTTCCATACTTTTTGTATACTTCATTCGTTATATCAATGCATTTCCCTTAGTCCCCTTCTTTTGTTTCGTTATTTTGCTTATTCATGTGGATTTTTAATGATCCGGGGGCGTGAGTAACTCTTTCACTAATAGGATCATTTTAAGTGCCCGACCAAGTTGACAGAACATTTTTCCTTTCATCAACTTGACCATTTTTAACGTGTTGGGGGCGGCAGGGCAAAGTCGTTCATTGCCTGGCCAAGTTGACAAGAGATTTTTTTCATTCATCAGTTTGGCGATTTTAACGTGTTGGGGGCGGCAGGGCATAACCGTTCACCGCCTGGCCAAGTAGACAGGACATTTTTCCTTTCTTCAACTTGACGAGTTTTCCTAGCATTCTGGAATTCCTTTGGAAGCGTAAACATAGAATATTATGGAAGCGTCCTGCCATTGTATTAATTTGGACAAAATATTTTATGACAACATTTCAACTGAAATAAAAGTTTAAACGTGACGCATTCCATGTGTTTGGGATTGGGCGACCATCCGGGGTTGAGACGATACTTGTCGTTCCCCAAGGCTTCTGCAACTTTGAAGGGGCCCTCCCATTTAGCTGCGAGCTTTCCGTGGGAGATCGTCCCGCGAGCTTCTCCTGTTTTTCTCCATACTAAGTCCCCTTCTTGGAAGCTTCTAGGGTGAACC
The DNA here is from genome assembly GCA_027742785.1 of Vigna reflexopilosa. Taxonomy (NCBI): domain Eukaryota; kingdom Viridiplantae; phylum Streptophyta; class Magnoliopsida; order Fabales; family Fabaceae; genus Vigna; species Vigna reflexopilosa. The sequence continues at coordinate 23,026,760 of CM050928.1, read as the reverse complement.
TTGGTGTTGTATCTTCGTTCCACCATTCGTCAGCAAGCCTATGCCCTCGGTACCGCTCGTCCAGCGTGTCGAGCTCCACTCTTAGCTCTTGGTCGTTCAACTAGATATCCTCCATTTTCCTTCGAAGAGACGGCTCCCCCTGCTTAACAGGCAACATCACATCAGTTCCATACGTTAGGTTGAAGGGTGTCTCCCCGGTCGTCCCATGTGGGGTGCACCTGTATGCCCATAGGACCTCTGGAAGTTCGTCTACCCATGCTCCTTTCTTCTCACCCAGTCGCATTTTCAATTCGGTGACTATTATTTTGTTTATCGCTTCGGCTTGACCATTCGTCTACGGGTGTTCTACAGAGCTAGTGGCGTGTTTGATCCCCAGGCCTTCATAAAACTGCTTCAGTTTTTTGTCAACGAACTGTCGTCCGTTGTCCGTAATGATCGTTCGTGGGAGCCCGACCAGGATGACAAGATCGTGTGTAGGGTATGCGGCGATGTGTGTGTGTCGTTGGTGTGGGCTTGACACTTGAGACACTTTTGCATGAATAGCTTGGTATCTTCCTCCATCGTCGGCCAAAAGTATCCAGCTCGGAGCACTCGGGCCTTCAAGGTTCGCCGCCCGGTATGGAAACCACAAATTCCATTGAGCAGCTAGTCCATCACATAGCGCGTTTCATCTTTAGCCAGGCATTTAAGCAGAGGGGTAGATAATCCCCTTCGATACAAGTCGTTATCGACCATCAAGAATCGAGTTATCTTCTTGGTGTCTGCTAGGCGTAAGGGTTGGCCCTCGTCTTATTTCTTCATCAATTCTCGAATCGCCTCCTGCCAACCATCAGCGTTACTGGCTATGACGGTGTAACATTCTACCGACGGTTGAAGCAGCACTTGGCGGATGATTGTTCAGCTCTGACCCTTATCCTTGCCCGAGCTGAGCTTAGATAACATATATGCCCGGATGTTTTGCTCTTGGGGGATGTGTTGAATCTCGATTTTGTCGAAGCCTTTAGCCAAGGCCAAAACTTTGTGGAAATACTATAGGAGATGTTCCTCTTTAATTTGGAAGTCTCCGTTCATCTGGCCGACCACCAGCTGCGAGTTTGTCCAGCACACCACCTTCCGGGCTCCCATGTCTCTCGCCAGTTCCAAGCCCACCGCTAAGGCCTCACACTCAACTTGATTGTTAGAGACCTTGAACTTGAACACCAGCGAATGTTCTAGTAGGACACCGTTCGGTCCCTCGAGCACCACTCCTGCACCGCTTGCCGCTCGCGCGGATGCCACATCGACAAACAAGTTCCATTCGTCACCAGCTACTACAGGCAATTCTACGGTGAAATCAGCCAGGTGTTGTCCTTTTACTGACCCCCTCTGCTCATAGTGTAGGCCAAATTTCGATAGCTACACCGCCTATCCGACCATCCTTCCCGCCAGATTGGGCTTTCTTAATATTTTAGATATTGGGTGATTGGTCTTGACCATGATTTGATGGCTCTGGAAGTAGGGTCTAAGTCTTCTTGTTGTGTTAAGGAGAGCTATTGTTTAAGTGGACTGCATTATGAACTAAGTCGATTAAAACTCGTGACTATGCACAAATTTTCAAAAGCAGTGCTATGTGATATTTTGCTTTGAAAAGATTTTCAAATTATGCTGAAATGCCTAAGTCGACTACATGCGTAGTGGATCCGACTTAGTTAGTTATTTGATTTGAAATTATGTTAATGTATGTGTACAATAACGACTATATTTCAAATGTCTATTAAAACATTTATGATAGTCAACTATATTAAATGCAAAGCCAAATAGGTTGTTATGACTGCTGCTAAATTGCTTAACTATTATAACTGTCATAAGACAGTCGACTTTATTACTAGCACAGTCAATTACAGGAGCGTCTGATTTATAGAAAATTATAAATAGACGAGACTCAATTGATCATAGAGACTTTGGCTATTCTAACACTTTCAATTTGATTTATAAATTGTGATCTCTGAGAAAAATCTCCAAGAACTCATCAAGTAGACGGTGGAGATCTTTCTTGGAAGAGTGTCTTAAGAAGAAATTGGTTGGAGCTTACTGTTTGATCAGAAATCTACACAGCTGGTGTATTCACATTGATCAAGACTGCTTTCAATCTATTGGAGATTGGTTATCTTGTTGGGATTGCAGGGGGTTGACTCGTGGAGTCTGTACACTTTGAGGATTGTTCAAAGTGGGGTAAAAATTGTAGAAAAGGGTATATCTTGGTACAGATCTTTGTGTTGTTGCTGCCTATATTTTGGTTAGAGGGTTAGAGAGGTGTTTTATATTTTTGACGTGGAGGTCTTTATAAAAGCCTTGTTGTAAAAACCTTGACCATTATAGTGCATTTGCTTCCGGATTGTGGAAGGACACTGGCTGTAGGCATTGAGGTCGAACCAGTATAAAAATCTACGTTTGATCTCTCTATCCTTAAACTTTTACATTCAGTCGATTTAACTGTATTCGTAGTCAACTTTACATTTCCGCTGCACTTAGAATTTTCATTCCTTGTGATTCAAGAAACTTTGTAAAGGTTTTTACTTTGCTAAAACGATTTTGAAAAGACTCTGATTTTTAAACCTCACCAATTCACCCACCCTCTTGGTGTTGAAACTAAGCCATCATCTTTCTAACAGCTAGGGCCACCTTTTTCACCAGTTGGTACCGGGTCTCGGTATCCTAAAGGGTCCGGCTAACGGTCGTGTCAGAGACTCCTAAGTAGACTTGCAACTCCTCCCCTGGCGTTGGTCGGTTCATGACCGGTGATTCATTAGGATGGCTTTGACATCCTGGAACGCCCGTTCGCAATCGTCGTCCCACTTATCTACCGATCCTTTCTTCATCTTCAATACTGGGCGAACGCGCTCATCCAACTTTGGGATGAACCGAGATAGCGTAGTGAGACGTCCGACCAGCCTCTGGACCTCCTTTAAGGTGCTTGGGCTCTGTATTTGCGGGACAACCACACATTTGTTTGGGTTGGCCTCGATTCCCCGTGAAGTGAGCATGAAATCGAGAAATCATCCCGTACCGCGTGACCTGTTTAAAGACCTTTTCCAAGTCTTGGAGGTGGCTTGCCCCGTCCGACGATCGTACGACCATGTCATCAATGTACACGTCCATACATCGGTCGATCTGGCTTGCGAAAATTTTGTCCATCAAATGCTGGTATGTGGCTCTAACATTTTTCAGACCAAAAGGCATGACATCATAACAAAAGTTGGCCTTGTCGGTGATGAACGTTGTCTTGTCCCGATCGGGGGCATACATGGACATCTGATTGTACCCAAAATATGCGTCAAGGAAACTCAACATTTTGTGTCTGGATGCCCCATTAACCAAGGCGTCAATGCTAGGGAGAGGATGAGAGTCTTTGGGACAAGCCTTGTTCAAATCTGTGTAATCGGTACACATGCGCCACTTGTCGTTGGCCTTCTTGACCATGAGCACATTGGCCAACCAGGTAGTTTAAGTGACTTCCCTTAAAAATCCGGCTTCCTTAAGCTTATTCACCTCGTCCTCAATGGCTTTCCTCTTCTCCTCGCCCATCCTTCTTTTCTTCTGGGCCACCGGTCGGGCCTCTTTGAATAGGGCCAGTTTGTGAGACATGACCGTAGGATGGATCCCCGGCATGTCCGCCACCGTCCATGCAAATAGGTCCTGATTGCGCCATAGGGTGGATTGAAGTTGCTTCTCCATTTCCGCTTCTAGCCCCTAGCCATCGTAGTGGTTTGGGAGGCGTTCTTTCCTACGACGACCAGTTGGGTTTCTCCAAGTGGCTTCAGTCAGTCATCGATGTTAGTTTTGGGGACGAGGTTGGCCATAGCCACCTCGAACCTATTAACCTTTCTTCTTCCCTCCTTCGGATACATTCTTAACCTGGTGTCATAACATTCTCGCGCCGTCTTTTGATCCGTCTGTACTGTACAGATCATTCCTCGGTTTGATGGGTACTTCAGGGTGAGATGGGGGGTGGACACGATGGCCCCAAATGCATTTAGGCATAGTCGTTCCAACAGGATGTTGTAGGAAGTGTTTGCCTCTACTAAAAGATATCTCACCCTCTTTTCTTCACTCTCTCGTCCGGCACCAGAGCGGGTGTGCAAGTCAACATATCCCCTGGTGTCTACTCTCTCACCCACAAACCCCACTATCTAGGGATCGGGCGGCACGTGACGAGTCATCAAGGACGCCCGGTTAACACTATCGGCAAAACCGGACGTCTTAGAAGACAAAGTGTGTAGGTGACGGTGATAGTTCGACTTCGCAACTGAAACATTTTGGCGCCCACCGTGGGCCGAGCAAATTGATACCCAATGGTGACTACAAGGAAGAGGAGCGTTAAAGATCAGGGCGAGATGATCCGAGCACTGTAGTAGAAGTTGGAAGAGATGCAACAACGTCACAAAGAAGAGATGGCGGCCGTCCGGGCAAAGTGCTCAGCCCAGATCGCAAAGGGAAAGGCTTTGGAGACCGGTGAAAGAGCTGAAGGGGAGCATGATAAGACGGTCACGGGCGAAAAGGGTGAACACAGCTGCGCCTAGGGTCAAGGAGGAGGAAGAAAAGAAGACAAGGCCAAAACTGATAAGGGAGAGAGCACGATATTGGTGAAGACCGAAGGGTCGACCGTCCTTCTACCGTTCGTCCAAGCCATCATGGACGTCCACATTTCGGAACAATTCCTTCCACCACAATTTAAGATGTATGACAGGACCACGGACCCGGAGGCCCACATTAAGGCCTTCACTAACGCGATGGCCTTCCGCACCAGTATCGACGCCATCTAGTGTCGGGCATTCTCACTGTCTCTCGAGGGAGAGGCGTTAGAGTGGTTTAACTCACTCCCAAACAACTTTATTGAGAATTTCGAAAGTATAAGACGCATGTTCAAGAATCGCCACCTGCAACACGCAAGACGTAATCGTTGTTGACTTAATTTCCCTCAAACAGGGAAAGGAGGAGTCATTGAAAACTTTCATGGACCGATATCAAAAGAAGGTCCAACGTGTAAAGGGTCTTAGCCTCGAGCTTGCCCTCCAATATGTTTTGTCGGCATTGAGGTCGGGCCCCTTCAAAGACAACATATGCCGAATGTCGCCCAAGACCATAGAAGAGTTGCTTGAATGGGCAGCTGATGAGGTACATGTAGAAGATATGAAGCAAAGTTACTGAAAAGAGATGTAGGAGGCCAAGGGGGACAAGGCGGACGGCAGAAAGTCCGATGGCCAGTCAGGTCGGCCAGGAGGACCAAAGACCAGAGAGGCACCCAAAGGTCCAAGGTTCCAACAATATACGCCGTTGAGCGCCCCTCGGGCCCAGATACTGTAGGAGGCCTAGAGCATTCAACTGTTACAAACGCCTCAAAGGCGTCCCACCCCGCTAGGAGCAGACGACAACAAGTGTTTCCTCTACCATCAAAACATGGGTCATACCACTGAGGAGTGTGTGACCCTGAAGGACAAAATCGAGGAGTTAATCAGGGCGGGTCGACTATAGAGCTACATGAAGGTTGACCGACCCGAGAGGTCGCCCGCGAGACCTGAGAACCCCTAGAGGAGGAGCCCCCGAAGGAGAAACTCACCGAGGATTGAGAAGAGAAGGCTTATTTATGGGCAGGACAATCGTTATGGGCGAAATGACTGCCCAAGGACTGAAAGGAGGAGAAGCAGAAGCCGAAGTTGAGGAAGAAGCGATGACTGCCCGTTAAGAGGGATAATCAACACCATATCCGGGGGTATCGCAGGGGAGGCTCGTTATCCTCCGCCCAGAAGCGGCACATTCGGGCATTGCGTTCTGTCCACGTAGTCGACACTCCGAGAAGGTCAATGCCACCCATCACCTTCATGGACGAGGATTTTCACGCCCCTGACCCCAACCAGGACGACCCCATGGTCATAACAGCCGAGATCGTGCGCTACGATGTTAGTAAGGTGTTCATTGACCAGGGGAGCTCGGTGAACATCCTTTATTAGAAAACGTTCCAACAGATGGACATCTCGGAAGACTTGATCGTTCCATACAACGAGCCGATAGTGTTAACCGGACGTCTTTAATGACTTGTCACGTGCCGCCCGGTCCTTACGGTAAATATATTAAAAGAGTGTTATTTTTTACATTTTAAATTAATTAAAACTTATTTAAAGAAATTTTTATAAAATTATGGTTTATATATATCAAATGAATACTATTTTAATTTTTTTCAAATATTTGATACAAATTTATGATAAGTAATATATAGGTTTAATACATCATTTGGTCCCTTTTTTTGGGGGGTTTTGTTCAAAATGATCCCACCTTTGGAAAAAGTTCACTAAGGTCCCACATTTCATTAAAAAAAGTTCAATATGGTCCTTTTGGCAGACGGCGTTAAAATCGTAAAGGTGCAGATGCTAGCGTGGCAAACTTTTAGTGAGTTGTTTAAAACTTATCTTACATGGCTCTGTGGACTGAAGTGATTTGGCAGAAATGGCTTAAAGTTGAGGTTAATAAAAGGGGTGGTTAATAAAAAGGGTGGGTTAGGGTTCGTTGAAGTTAGGGTTCTTTAATGTTGTGGGATACAAATGGCTTCTTCTCAAGGATTTTCTTCTTGTTCCAAAACAGGGTGGGAAAGAAATTCACAATCTGCATACGATGGTGGTTGGAGGGGAGGTGGGATAATCCCTCATTGCAAGTGTGGTGATTATGCTGTGACCAAAGTGGCGAGAACTCCCCAGAATGGTGGCCGAAAATTTTGGGGTTGTCGTCATTACAAGGTTTTTTAATTTCCCTTTTCACTTGATTTGGAATATATTTGTTCATAGATTGATGAGCAAATTTCAATTTTGGTGGCTTATTTGGTGCATAACAGGGTGGATCTTCAAGAGGAATTTACTGCAACTTTTTCAAATGGTGTACTGAAGAAAATAATGAGGAAAGAGATGATGAAAGTGTCAGACAAAGGAGGAGGATTTTTGATTTGGAAATTTTAGTCCAAAACTTGTAGAGAAGGATGAAATTGTTCCTTGGAGCTATGTGTGTTGTTATTGTAGTTAACATTGTCATTCTAAAGGTCTGTTTAGGTTGATCTTGGTATGTGGCTGAATGTTTTGGTTTGGTATGTGGCTCAATGTTTTGGTTGAGGTCTAAGACAGTGTTTATGTTGATATGAAGTGTAGCTGAATGTTTAGCTGAATGTTTTTGTTCATGTAATGTCAAGGTCTATGTAATTTGGAGGCGTTTATGTGAAATGTTAAATATAGTACCAGCTTTCATTTTAAAATGTTCAATGTGGTCCCCAATTGTATTTAAATTTGTTTACTTTTGGTCCCAAATGGATATGAACACATGTAAAATATCTAACATTATAAACTAACAAAAGTGCTTCTAACACAAGTGCTTCTAATAGAAGTGCTTCTAACATAATAAACCTCATCACATCATGTTACTTTTGGTCCCAAATGGATATGAAGACATCAGTTTACTGAAGACATCAATTTACAGAAGTAAATATGTTCAAAATATGTTCCAAATAGTTGTTGATAATGACAGTACATAATAAAACTTGACTTCAAAATACATCTAAACGTTTCTTCTTGTGAAAGGTAACTTCTTCCTCATGATTGGTGGAGTTGAATGTGCACTGGACTCCTGAGTAGGTTGTGGTGGCTGTTGGGATTGGGGATTGGCTTCCTATGTTTGTGAGGCAGAGGGACATGTTGGTTCTGTGATGTCTGGACGTAAGGGGCACTTGGTTCTGTTGTGTCCCATTTTACGGCAGATGGTACATTGTTTCCTGTGCCCACCAACAGTCATTTGGGTTGCATCCTTTGTTAACTCCCAGGCCTTCAACTTTCTCTTTTTCTTTGGCTTACCAGGCAACTTTTGTATAAGTGGTGGCAGGACATCAACAAATGATGTTTTTTCCCATAGCAATTGCCCATTCACAGGATAAATCATTGCGGCATAGGTGGCTTCATATGTGGATCTTGTGAAGCAAGATGGTATGAAATTTTTTGGGTCTTCATTGGAATAGTTCATGGCTGCAATGGCATGACAACATGGAATCCCACTTATCATCCATTTCCTGCAGCTACACTGTTGACTCTCAAGGTCCACCGTGAACTTGTTTGACATAACTGCAGTGTGTCTAACCTCAAATAACTTACGTCCAGTCTAGCTGACAATAATAAAACACATTCTAGTAAGGATATGATTAAAGAAAAATTTCATTAAAGATACTATATGATTGAAGATAACAAATTTACCTTGGGATCCAATACCTAGACAAATTTGATTCCTTCATAAGCCTGGTGTTTATCTTTGGGCAGATATCGAATTCCATAGTTGCCACCTTGGTTCTGTTGGTGGCCCAACGTTTCATAAGGTAAAGCCTTATCTCCTCTAGCATTGTGATTATTGGCTTTCCTCTGGCAATCACAATAACACTGTTGAATGCTTCACATATATTTTTGTTAAGGGAATCACATACAGTTATATTTGTGAATCGAGACCTTGACCAGTACCTGCAAAATGAGTAACCATGCACTTCAGTCAACAAAATGAGTAACCATGCACAGAACGAATAATGAGTAACCATGGGTTTCAAGTCTTACTGACTTATTTTACCTGGGGGGGATGGATATCAAGTATTTATAAGCTTCTAAGTTGACATTTTTTATATTCAGCATTTCTCTCTCCCATGCCTGGGGGTACGTGCTTGTGGCAACCCTCCACATCAGCGGCCTTAAAGTCTGACCAGTGAACTTTTTTCTAAAATTTGCGTATAGGTGCCTCATGCAGAATCTTTGGTATGCCCTAGGCAAGAGTTCGTCTATAGCGTGCATCAACCCCTGACCACATGAATAAAAAATTGAACCTTTGTTACATCAGTTATAGTGAGTTAATTGAATAATAATGTAAGTAAGACTTGTACCTTCTGTTGGTCAGACATCCATGTGCACCTACCACACACTTCATTTCCTCCAAGATCTTGTACCAATAACTGCAAAAACCAACTCCATGTCTCTTTGTTCTCCACTTCAACAATGGCATATGCAAGGGGAAGCATTTGGTCATTTGGGTCCCTTCCAATTGCAGTGAGCAATTCTCCCTTATACTGGCCTTTTAAAAAGCATCCATCTAAACATATAATCTTTCTACAACTGACAAAACTTTCCTTACAACCTTTCAAGCAAACATAAAATCTTTTAAAAACTGCCTCACCATTAACACTATCAACCTCCACCTTAATTGTTGACCCAGGATTAGACCTCAACAGTTCATGTGCATAGTCATGTATTCTTCTATACTGTTCTTTAAAATCTCCAATAAGTTGTTTTGTTGCCATTAACTTTGCCCTTCGTGCTTTGGAGATGGAAACTTTAGTATTCCATTTACGTAATGCTTTTTTACGTATGTCTTGCACCTTTAAGTTTGGATTGTCTTGTAAACACCTATCTATTTCTTTACTCAGCCACTTTGTATTCAAAATCTTAATGTGAAGTTGCCTGCTGCAACTATGGGTGTCCTTTATTTTCCTTAATTGCCAAAACTGTCGGGTTGGTAAATAACCACAGTAAGTTGTCCATGGACACTTACCTTGTCCACCCATGCATCTAACTCTCACCCTACTCTTATCATTTTTAACAAACTTCAAAGCCCTCCCAGTAATCTGTCATACTTTTTTGTTTCTCATATGTCTGAAATGGACCTGGTTGTGGTCTATCTTCACTCTCGTTCTCACTACCACTGTTTTGTGGAGTTACTAAGACATCAGAATGTCATTCATCATCTGACAACCCCCTACAATTGACCTCAGCCCTACCCTCTTCATCACTGTCCTCCAAACCAAAACCAATTTCTTCTTCCTCCTCAACGTACTCATCACCACTAAGATGATCCATATGGCCTTCATCCTCACTCTCTACTTCAACTTCACTGTCCCCTCCACCCTCACTCTCTACTTCAACTTCAACCTCACTCTCTACTTCAACCTCATTGTCCAGTCCACACTCACTTTCTACTTCATTTTCAACTTGACTCTCCACTACAATTTCTTCTTGGACTCCACCATCCACCTCATTTCCACCACTTTCTTCCACCTGCAGTCCATCATCCACCTTATTTCCACCACTTTCTTCCTCATTTTTATCACCCTCATTAACCAACTCACCCTCAGTCAACAATAACTGCACCCCTACTTCAGGTTCATTATCTTCTACAACCTATGCATGGTCCACGCCATGTACAACATACAAGTCAACTTTCCGTAAATAGTTTGCCACCCACATCATATTCATTGCTCCTTTATCATCATACAGTTGATGCAACACATTTTCTATGCTGTAAAACAGCTCTTTCACGTGAAGGTACCCCAAATCTTTTAATGCACCTAATATTTCAAAAAAGCTCCATTTATCGGGATCAACGTCCCAATAAGCAATCTCTCCATTTATATACTTAAAAGGGTGTTGTGTTATCAAAGTCCCACCATGGTGGACCACTACCTCAAACCTTTTCTCAGCCATCTCAAAGGGGGACCACTAAAATGACTTAAAATACCAACAATGGGACCACGGTGAACAACAAAAGCTGACAATAATGCACATTGTCTTCCACAACCCAAAAGCCGAAAACTAAAATCATATTTAACACACAATACAACGCATTACAACAACTCAACAGAAAAAACAACAACTTTTTATACTACCCAAAATCAGAGTAAATCAATGAAAATACCTATTGTTAACACAACATCAAATTAAACCCTAACCCCCAAATAAAACATAAACAATAGCAACAAATTAGGCTTAGATAATGACCCCTTACCTCACCTCCGTACGATGTTCAACTTCCACCTTCAATCAATCAGCAATGGCGTTATCAGAAATCACCAGAAATCAACAGAAATCACCACTTTCACTTAAGCCAAGACCACAAAAATGGCGTTGGGCAAGGGTTTTTTTAATTTAGCCTAATTTTTCTCATTTCATTTTAATTCTCAATATTTAAACATTTAAATGTCTTCAGACAGCCACGTAAGATAAGTTTTAAACAGCTCACTAAAAGTTTGCCACGCTAGCATCTGCACCGTTACGATTTTAACGCCGTCTGCAAAAAGGACCATATTGAACTTTTTTTAATGAAATATGGGACCTTAGTGAACTTTCTCCAAAAGTGGGATCATTTTGAACAAAACCTCCAAAAAATGAACCAAATGATGTATTAAACCTAATATATATTGTAATACAAAATATATATATATATATATATATATATATATATATATATATTGTGTTAGAAAAAAATTACTTCGTTTTACACACCCCATAAACTAATTTAAGTAGCATTGTGAAATTAAGATTTTGACTCTAAGAAAGATGCATGACTAACTTGTTTAATTGGGATTAGGCATGATTTTTTCGGGTTTTATTTTTTGTAAAAGACAAAGTAAGAAAATGAAAAAAATAATAATAATTAGAATGAAAAGTAAATCTTTTTTGAAGTAAGTAAAAGTGAGAACAAAAAAAGTGAAAAGTTTATTTGAATATGAGGAAACGAAAAAAGAAAAAGAAAAAAAAAAAGAAAAGAAAAGAGAGAGAGAGTAAATCCCAATTAGCTTTCAAAATTCGGTTTTTAATGGACTATAATCATTATGCTTATTAACTAACATAGATATATAGAATTTTAGTATTCACCAAATTGATTATATATACCACATATAAAAATTGTATGAACACCACATCAAATTATAATATATTTTGTAGTAACATAATGATTTGAAACTAACATATTCATTTTTTTGAACTATGGGTGATAATTAATGATCAATAATATGACAAAATAAATAAACATAGATTGGTCATAGATTGAGATCAAAATAATTTCTTCAACATGCAAAATCCAGCCTGACTTTCACTTCATACTTCAACGTCTCTTTTAATTCTTCATATCCCTCCTCAATCAAAGTCAATAGTCAATAGATGCAAAGAAATAGAAACTTAAAGGACCCACATCCATTAAATTATGTTCCCTTTGAGTCAAGTTATTATGGAATAAAGACTTCAAAAGTTGATGAGAACTCAAAAGTTGAACGTGTCATATGGTTTTTCTTATGGTATAACGTATTCTATGGTCACATTATTATTCTCAACTACATGCTGTCGTTTCAGCAGCTAGGAAGTTTCTTTGTAGAGATTAAAATGTTCAACTTATATAAAATTAAGCTAAAGTATTTTTATTTACTATATTTAATGTAAGTTTTCTGAAAAATATATAGTATTAAAACTTCACAATGAAAGCTATATTGTAAAACCGAAAGATATTAATAAATTATTATGAAATCGACTTAATTATAATATAATACAAAATAGTGTAAATTACTATTGAAATTGTGTCATATGACTATCTCATCAATTATAAATTGAACGATTAACTGTTAGCCAAACGCATGAATGAACTGTCACCAAGATCGAATGGTCACGAAATCTGGTTAATGAGTCAACTGTGAGGACAATTAACTCTAATGTTGAACAACTTAAGATAAAGTATGATTACCACTAATTAGACTGTAATTGGGTCATTCTTAATCAAACATTCACTCTCAAATTTATAAATATAAGTTTAAGGTAAGGAAGTAGGTGATTACATTTACTACATACTATTAATATCTAAATTGTCAAATGTTAAACTATAGATACCCTCCAAACGGTTTGGATCATCGACAATAAAAGACTTAGAGCAGACGATAACTTTTGGACCTCTTAAACTACTTTCTAAATATTGGACATTGATATCGACTGGACACTCCGAAACATGAATCTTTAGAAAAGTTACAAATGCTGACACAACAAAATATATTGGAACAGAAGGAGTTTGGTATAATTTGAAAATGATACAAGAGATTTTATAATAATGTAGACTTTTGGACAAAGTACAAACATTCTTAAAGTGTTCAATACACCATAAAAATAAAACATAGAAAATAGACATTATTTATGAAAACATGAACAAAAAGAAGATTATCTTTAATTAATAATTTAATTTTTTATATTTAAGTTTTTAATTTGTTGTGATTTTTAAATTTGTTTTACTTAATTGAGTCTCACTATATAATAAATAATAATTTTTATGTTAAATTAATATTAAGACTGCTGGGGAATGTGTCAGTTTAATAAAAGACTTAGTAATTTAGTTTATAATCTTTTTTATTCAATTAAGTCTCTACAACGAAAATAATGTGATTTTTTTTTATTAACATCAACATCCATGAATCCTGGGATGAATCGAAAAACCACAACTAAATTCATGAATCGAAAAGCCACAGCTAAAATTCAGATGTTGTAGTCGACAAATACACAAACCTTGAATCATTATGCTAGATCTGAACGAGACCATCTTGAATCTAAAAGAGACTATGATTTTATTATCTAAGAAGAGTTTGGAGAGAAAGAAAGATATTTGAATTCACATATAATCACTTCTTAATAATGTTAAGGTTGATTTCATGAAAAGGACCCTATTTTATATTAAAAATATATGAACTTAATTGATTTTAAAAAATCATCCAGAAACAAAAATAAATCATAATCTAAATATAAAAATGAATTACTAATTAAGTCTTAGACAGATACTCACCTTCAAAAAATATTACTCACATTTTTTAACATAAGGATCCACATTCACTTTATTTAAAAAATATTAAGGATCAATTAAATAAAAAATAATTATAAGAATTAAAACAAAATAAAATCAAAATATTAATTAAGGTTTAATTTATTATTCTACAAATTAGGCGGAATATCTTTTTAACTATGTGAAGGATTCTAGTAACATGCCTTTTATCAATTTTGTTTAAGAAAATTTTAAATGATTTTCTATATCTGTGGGATAAAAAATCATTTTCTATATTTGTTTTATTTTTATTGACAAAAATAGTACATCCGTAAGCATCTACCTAGCTATTCATGATATAGAAAGGGGATTATAAGTAGGGATGATAAAAAAATTCTCACTCGCAAATAAGTGTGGATAAAATCTATAATGGATAGTTACTGTCCACGGATATTATTATATGCAAGTAATAAGTTATAAATATTTTAATACTCGTTTTTAAAGAGGTTGGTGTGAATATTATATTATTCGACTGTGGGTATTCGTTTTCCGTAAAAAATAATAATAATAATTTAATTTATATTTTTTACAATTAAATTTTATTTTACTACTCTTAAAAAAAGGAAAAAATTTAATAACAGTGACTTAGGTTCCTTTCAATTACTTTTTAAAAAGAAAAAAGAAAAAAAAAGGAAAATATAAGATTACATTACTTTTGACCTAACCCTAATAGAGATATCAGATGCTGAATCACAGACATAGAATCCAATTAGAAAATTTTCCTCGTAATGTTGCCAAGTAATAAGATTACATTACAAAATGATACAACCAAGTACATCACACTTACTACAAGCCACAAAGTACACACGTCACTTTTACAACATTTCCTGAAATTGTATACAACATTGACACAAGGATTATGTTAATCAAACCAATAAAATATATCATCCTTATTAACAACTTAACCCATTTTTCAGCAACCATAAGAGATTTTTCCATATTATATAGATCTTTCTCCTTTGTCTACCAATAGTAGCACCCCTTTCATTACCATTATCTTCATTGCATCATTTGAAATAATTGCACCCTTTAAAATCTTCATTTTCACTTCGATGTTCAAAAAATCCAATAAAAAGAAAGATTTTGTTAACAAAAAACACTCACTTTTCTAACAAAAGAATATATATACATCCAATGAAAATTATAACCATGGACCAAACCTTGTAGTTAAGGTAATCCCAAAATTGTTTCTTACCATTCTTAATAGTTCTAGCACTCTCAACACTGCAACCTCCCCACAATGGCATATTGGTGTTCCACTCAACCGCCTAGGCCAACTACCAAGAGAGCGATGTTGTGGTTTTGTGTCCTCCAGGCTTGACTGCGAGACATTGCAAACTTCATCCACCAACACCTATTCAAGACCACACTTCATCAACCAACTTCGAAGGAGAAGATGAAAGCGGAGACCCCAAACCATTCATTGGAACAAACTTCAATCTTCTCTATTAAAAGGAAAAACTTGACACATAAAGAATCTCATTTCCATTATACAATTCAAAATTTGGCAAGTATCCTTTGTCACATAACCACCCTCTTAACATTATTTCTAAAAAGTTAGCGTAAAAGACTTGACTAATATACATTAACGAATTTATGAATGAAATTAACACAAAGTTAAAAGCGAGAACCAAGTTGACACTTTTCAGGAACCATTTGAATAGTTAAGCCTTATTAAAAAAATAGATGAATAATAGCTTGCCTTATCAAAATAGATGAATAATAGCTTGAATATAATCTTTTTCGATAGTATGGGGTCGAGGGTCGGTCGTCCTGCGCTGGCTTGCTCTGTATCACAATCGTCCACACTTCTCCAAGGACGCTCTCCAAACCGATCGGTGGTTGACCTCCGACGCTTAAGTCAGATATGTTTCTAAAGAAGGTTTCTGAAAATTATGGAAAAAGTGTCTTTAACTCGACATCAAACCTATATTTATAGAGTTTATGACAATCAAACCTATTAATTGACCATTATTAACCGTTAATATACTTGTTAACCGTCCATTAATGATCGTTATCCTTATTAATTAATCTTAAACCACCTTCAACAATTGTCTAGACCACTCTGTCACACCCTATTGATTGACAATTTGCCTGATCTTGAGTCCAATCGGCCCACCATATAGTACATAATCTATACATTATACATTATTTGTGATTTTGTGGTGGCTAAAATAATACATATAAAAAAATACTATGTGTATGTTATATAATATGGACCGAACGGTTAACATTCAGGATCGTTCTACATCATTAATGGTCAAGCAGGTCACATGATTTTATTGGTGTTGAACCATAATTGGGCCAGCGTTTAAGTTGTTATTGAGCCAATAGTCCAGCAAATGATAAAATAATCAAAGATATCTGATTAAAGATATTGATAAGTTGATTATGAGTAACTAACTGAATCTAACGGTAAGTTTATTTTTGTTTTATTGATTATGTGCTTGTTTAGGATCCATGACATGACTTATAAGCATAAGGTCAGGGCCAAAAGCCAAGTACGTTCTACTAGATCCAAAATACTCAATTGTGATAAACAATTCACTGAACATTCAATTGTGAGCAGAAGCTCTTTCAACACACGCCTAACTTGAGCGTCAGAGTGCCTTTTGCAGGTACATCCCCCCTTGATCAAGAGTGCAAGCGAGCAGAGCAGGCGACTCGAGCATTGGAAAGCAGGAAAGTCACGTTAGAAAGGTTAGTCTCTCAGCCCAACACAAATTCCTACAAAAACATTTTGGCGCCTATCGTGGGGCCGAGAGAAGCTGAAGACACCCAATGGTGACCATGAGAAATATGAAGGAGCAATAGAGCACCAAAGAACTAATCAGAGATATGCAAGCACAAAGGCAGGCACAGGTACAAACCATAGAGGCGTAGGCGTAAGCATAACAGGAGAATGAAAATGATGTCATTCGGCTTCATAGGTATTCAGTCAGTCAGCCTCACAAGTATTTGGCCATTCGGCCTCAACTGCTCGGCCTTCCATGGCCTTAAGTGGTGTAGCATCCGGCCATTCGGCCTCAACTGCTCGGCCTTCCATGGCTTCAAGTGGTATAGCATTCGGTCATTCGGCCTCAACTGCTCGGCCTTCCATGGCCTCAAATGTTCAAGCATTCGGCTATTCGGCCTCACAGGTATTCGGTCATTTGGCCTCTCAGGTATTCGGCTATTTGGCCTTATAGGTATTCGGCCATTCGGCCACACAGGTATTCAGCCCTTCGGCGTCAACTGCTCGGCCTTCCATTGCCTCAAGTACTAAGCAAATTTGGCATCCAATGTTCAAACCAAGATCATTCAGCATCACAGGCTTTATGCACTTATATATTGCTTCCTTGTTATTTCCAAATGTACTAATTGCTAGAAAGCAATCAAGTCGATCGCTCTTATCCATATGACCGGAGAAAGTTTGTAGAGAAAATTATTACTTACAGGGTCACAAGGAAGTAAAGCACCTACAATCTCATTTGTGACACATCGTAATATGGATTTCAGTTTTGGTCTCCAAACATTCAACTAAAGACCAATCAGTCTTACTTACTTGGTCGTCCAGCCTTATAGCCTAAACTAATTTGATATTTACTATCTCAACTTTTGATTGTGTACACTTTTCTGACCATTCAAATTCGGACAACTACTTTTCTTCAGTACAGGTGATAAGGTTTTGCACACGAATCACTTGGCCAATGGGAGCTCACCATTCAAAGAAACCTAGGGACGTTCTCCAAGAACACCTAGTCCAAAGAAACCTAGGGATGTTCTCCAAGAACACCTAGTCCAAAGAAACCTAGGGATGTTCTCTAGGAACACCTAGTCCAAAGAAGCATAGGGACGTTCTCCAGGAACACCTATTCCAAAGAAACCTAGGGACGTTTTCCAGGAACACCTAGTACAAAGAAATCTAAGGACGTTCTCCGGGAACCCCTAGTCCAACACCGAGCGATGAGGAACATTCTTCGTGAACTCTCACTCTCGTCCACTAGGAAGTTCCAAAAAGAAATCCTAGGTTGAAAAATCGAGAAGTAATGGACCTTCTCGAGGACTGACACTCTCGTCCACTAAGAAGTTCTAGAAAGGACTCCTAGGTCGAAAAATCGAGAAGTAATGGACGTTCCCAATGACTAACACTCTCGTCCACTAGGAAATTCCAGAAAGAACTCCTAGGTCGAAAAACTGAGGTGATAAAAGTTCTCAACAAACTGTCACTCTCGTCCACAAAACCTAGGGACGTTATCTGAAAAACTCCTGGTCCAAATCAAGCGGTGATAAAAGTTCTTGACGAACTGTCACTCTCGTCTAGAAAACCCAGGGAACTTAAACTCTTGATCCTAAATCGAGCAGTGAGGAACATTCTCAATGAACTCTTGTTCTCGTCCAACAAACCTAAGGATCATTTTCAATGAATTCCTAGTCTAAAATCGGTTGATGAGGAACTTTCTCAGTGATTGTGCCTATTAATGTTATTATGGTCACCTTTTTATCTATTTTGCAGTTCACAAGACAGTAAAGCACCTATAGCTCACCAAGGATACCTCGCTTCAATGGTCGTCCAACTTTATAGCTTAAACTAGCTTGTGCACATAACAGAATCCCCGTGTCTACCGCTCGGGCTAGAAAAAAGTTCCAAAGAGAACTTCTAGTGCCTCTGCTCAACATAGGAAAAAGTTTCAAGAGAAATTTTATCACTCACCGCTCGGTTCAGCCTTGCCAGATTTGGTCAAGATCTTAGCGACTACTCCTCAACATGGGGAAAAGTTTTGGAAAAAGTTTCATCTCCTAGAATTCACCGTTCGGTCCAGAGATGAGCAACGACTAAAAGCACACTATAAACAAGCTCTCTAATACAACGAGAATGACCTCTCTCAAACTCCAATACGCCTATTATAAGTCCTATAGTTAACCTTGGCTACAGCCAAACAATTAACTCGGACTTGGGAGACATATGTATGGTATATAATATGGACCGAACGATTAACATTCAGGACCGTTTGGTCCATCCGCTACAGCATCAATGGTCAACCAAGTCAAATGATTCTATTAATCTTAGGCCACAATTGGGCCAGCGTTTAAGTTGTTATTGGGCCAATAGTCTAGCAAATGAAAATAATCAAAGATATCTGATTAAAGATATTGATAAGTTGTTTATGAGTAACTAACTGAATCTAAAGGTAAGTTTGTTTTTGTTTTATTGGATCTGTGCTAGTTTAGGATCCATGAGATGACTTATAAATATAAGGCCAAGGCCAAAAGTTAGGTACGTTATACTAGATCCAAAATACTCAATTCTGATAAACAATTCACTGAACATTCAATTGTGAGCAGAAGTTCTTTCAACACACATCTAACTTGAGCGTCAGAATGCCTTTTGCAGGTATTTCCCCCCTCAAGAGTGCAAGCGAGCGGAGCAAGCGATCCGAGCATTGGAAAGTAGGAAAGACATGTCAGAAAGGTTAGTCTCTCAATCCTATATAAATCCCTACCGAAACACTGTGTAAAAGCTTATTATGAGAATCACATAAACAAAAAAGTATGAGAACTAATTCTCTTGTACAAAAATTTTATATATTTCTTACGCAAATTTATGTTTTATCCTGGTAATTTTTTTTCATTATTTTTCTTTTAATTTCTTGACTTGATTTCTCTTTTATGTTTATGTTTTTACAGAGTTTTTGCTTTTCTTTGTTAATTTTTTTATTTATTATTTTGTGTTAAATTTTATTTTATTTAGGTTATCTTCAATGGCTTTGCTTTCTATATATTTTAAAGATTAATATATTCGATTAAAATAGTTAAAAAAATATTTTCATTATAGTCAATTAATGTTGTAATGTTTAAAACCACTTTAGTGCAATTAAATTAAAAATCACAACAAATTATTAAGTCAAACAAAGTAGTAGAAGCAAATGAAAAATATCATTTACTTTTAGTTGAAATAATTTATTCTCAATTATCAAAATTTCATCGAGTGCCGTCCCCTAACGTCAATGCAGAAGTTGAAAATCCAATCAAATATAATGAATGGTTTCAAGGGTGTAAACGAGAAGACAGAGAATCTCTAATGGAGGCATATGGCACAAGACTTTCATTAATTAAATTATTATATGCTGGCAGTACATTTTTTTAAAATAGTTTATTTAGGAAAAAAATTAAAAAGAATTTACTCTGAAGGAATACTAACTCATCTTTCAACAAAAAAATATATTAATGTTACAGTGTATTGTCAGACCACAAAAAATGTATCTATGTTATAAAGAGGAAACATAGGGTAACATTTTCTTTAGTGCTTCCTTTAAAATAGGCCATGCTGACATCAAAGTTAACGATTCAACACATAATCAAGCCATTTTTGTATATTTGACGGACAGAAAGAACAGCGACTATGGTCCTCCAAGTACAGCATTCTCAATGTCTTCTCTGCTTAAAGCATAACTAAACCTCCTCTCTACATCCTTTTCAAGATTCCCTGGTCCACTCTTCAAATACCTGCACCATTTATACAGTCATTGACGTTAACTTTCTAGTTAAACTTCAGTATGCACCAATACAATGGGACTACTCAATCTATAGTTACCAAATATTTCACACTCAACTTGATAATAGAAGACCAACAATTTACTCTGTAATCAAAGTTATTGATCTATACATAGTATGAACTATGAATATGACTAATAGGAGAAACCATGCATGAATCAGAGGAAGTTCAATCCTAGCACCTGGCCTTCTCTGTCCCCAACAGACAAACCAGATATCGACAACAAGCTAGTCACAGAAATGCAGACAAAAAATCTACCTTTAATATTGTCTATACATTTATCTTCAATGCCTTCAGCAGAATCTCCAAGAAGAATTCAATCAACATTTTCTCGTAAATTCAATCGACATTGAGGTAAAATTATCAGTTATGTTTTCAAATGGTGACACCAATTACTTCTCAGATCCAAATTATGCATCACTTCAACTTTTAAAAACAAAGGGCATTCATGTTTTCAGTTTGCGAGCTTTCTGATTGACACACCCTCCTAACCCTTTTAGAAAAATACAACCCTTGAGGCAGGGAAGGGAATGTTTCTCCATACAAAACTGATATAATTACATCGGATCAGTGATACAAGAAAAATTAAAGAGGAAAGGAGCAAACCCCACATCTTTCTACTTTCATTACCATAGTTGCTCCTCTCTCTTCCCCAAAATGCACACTATCATTCTCCCTCCTTTTAATCAAAGAGAAACCTCTTATCTTTAACCATGTAACACTTTCTATGATCAATCTTTAGAAACTGGGGAATACACAAAAATGTGCTATCCCCATTTTAGAAAAGAACGTGACTCTTAAACAGTGAAGTATGAATTCTTTACATACATTGAGAATAACATTTGGAATTTTAACTTCACTACTTTTTTTTGCTGTTAAACAAAATTTAGCTTGCCAACTGTTTTCAGTACTTAGGTTGATGTGTGTATCTATATATATATATATATATATATATATATATATATATATATATATATATATATATATATATATATAATGAACAACTACTCAACTTATTCTTTACATTGAGAACAAAAAGAAAGGAAGGTTGTCACAGTTTACTTTTGCTCACCATCGTTACTACTATACATATTGTTTCTCTCTCTCTCTCACTACAGCGATACATTATACTCAAACGGATAACACATAACAAAAATCGGAGGAAAAATAAAACAATTTCATGTTTGACTCGATCTACCAGTGTAATGTCAAAATTAAAAAAATAAAAAACCACAGCAATCACCATTAATAATGATAATAATTAAAACAATAAAGTTAGAACCATTGTGCATTTTGCAGTGTCAGTGTACCATAATCAATGGCTGTAATTTACAGAAAAATTGCTCCATGCTCATAACAATGCAAAAGCAACTTAATCTACATTGAAGAAAGAGAAATCAAGTATTGGTTGAAGTAGCAAGGTAGTGAAGGAAGCATAAAAAGAGGGAAGCACCTTATGTAGAGATCAGTGACATCAAGGGAGAGGTGGGCGTGCCAATCGGGCTTGTGAACCAGCCAGAGGGCCCTGTCTTCCTTGCTCTGGCAGAAGCCCAGGCTTCGGAGCCAGGCCTCAATGCAGGGCAGGCTGTGGGAGTAGAGCGGCTTCGACTTCTCTGGTAGCTTCTGCAGCCAGTGGTCCTCCGGCGGCAGCGCCTCCGCTTCCGCCTCCGGAGACTTGCAGAGAAGCGGAGAGAGGAAGGTGGGCGTTCGGAGGGAGAGAGGGTGGGGAAAGGGAAGAAGAAGAAGAAGGGGTTTGGGGAAGAGAGGGAACTTTTGAGAAGATAAAGAGAGAGAGGGATTAGAGTTTGGGAAGGTTGAAGAGGAAAGTGTGGAAATGGACATAGACATGGACATGGATGAAACTGAAGGAAAAGATGAAGAGGTTTGGTGAGAGAGACGAAGACAGTGGTGAAAGGAGAGTGTTATCCTGCTGCCGCACAAGGAGGTTTATGTCTGTTATTTGTTCTAATGAATCTTCGTTATCGGCTGCACGTGCAAGGCACGGGAAATGCTTCACACTTATGTGTGGGAATTTGGTTACACAAACACCCAAATTCACACTTTATTTTCTTTGCAAAAGAAAAAACAAATGTAATTATATTCGATAATTAAATTAGTGTTATAAATTTAAATTATTTGTCTATCATATCTTATAATTTCAGGTTCTTAAAAGTCGAAGTCTAAAAAAATTTAATTATATACTTTTCTTTTCTTATCTTTCCGTATACTTTTTAAAGATAAATCTATAAATGAGTGTAAATTAATTTACTAAAATCATAAATGTTTAATAAAAGTATATAACAAACTAACATGTAGAATAATAAATATATACATATATAGGTGATATATATTTTACAATATATATATATATATATATATATATTGATGAAAAATACACGGTGTGAGGTGTCTATAGTTTTTGTTTTTAAAATTATTTTTCAACTCTTGATTTTTTTTATTTGGAGAGTAATCATTTTAATTTCATTTTTAGTTTTAATATTTATGTTTTTCACTATATATTATACTATTAATCTCTTGTTGTATTTTAAAGTATTTCCAATGAAGTTTACAATTAAGTAAAAATAAAGTATCCTTTAGTATGTTTGTGATGTTATTTAGTGTAGTGTTAAAATAAATAGTAAAACATCAAACTATTAAAAAATAAAATAATATTGAATTGATAAAAAAAATGTAGTAGAATTTATGGTTGCTGAATGACACTTTGAGATAGTAGTAATTATTATAATAATTTGAATTTTTACGGTGATGTGGAAATTTGATTTCTTAATTGATATGTCTCTTTTTAATATGTCACTTTCATTATTAATTATTTATTTATGATAATTATATTTAATTTTTAAGTGATAATTTTTATTACTTTGATGTATAAAGAATTCTTTTTGAAAGAATTCAAATAACTTTTAAATAAGTTAATAGGTTATGAGTTGGTTCAAATTATAAAAAAAAAAATAGTATACATAAATGAAAAACAAAATTAATATTAAATCTTTTAAAGTAAAAACTTTTAAAAATTATAAATCTTTTTGAAATGTGAGATGATGGACCAAAGAAAATTAATAGGTAATACCTTTTTACTTTTATATGGAGTTAAAAGTATGAATAATTTTCGTGAGAGAAATTATGATTTTTTTTATAATAGATTTCTTTTTGCTACATGTGTAATGTAATTTTATCATAAGTTTAATATAATCTTCTATATCTTTTAGTTTTTTTTTCAATAAAATTTTCATGTAATAACAATTATGTCTAATATAAATTTATTTAAAAAATGAATAATACAATATAAAAAAAATAAAAATATAAAAAAATCAATTAAATAGATAACTTACCTTATTTAAAAGAGTAACAATAAGATTTAATATTTAAATTATAAAAATAGAATGAGAAACTATAAGAAAGAAGCTAACAATTTTAAAAAGACATGTTCAAATAGTTTCTCAGAAATCACTAATTTATTAAAGCCTTCCATAACATAACTTATGATCCTTCAAATATTTCTTTATTAATTTTAATTACATATTTTAAAATCCTTAATATATTCCTACTTTTGTTAATTTATATTATTTTTCAATTTCTACTTTTGTTCATCATACATCTCTATTTCTTAATTTCAGTTCCTCTTTTAAAATATATTCCTCAATTTTATTTTCTATTATTTAAGAAGCTCAACACACCAAGCCATCGTTCAACTGATAGGATTATTATTGTTAATTCAATGGCTAACTATAAAAATAAAAATCAATTACCCATGTAAGGCTTCTGACAATTTTCTTAACTGATTCGAAATGATTTTTACTTAAAGAGTACAAGTTATATTTAAAGCTGAAGTAGAGAAATACTAATTTCACATACCTACAAAGCAGCATACAATACAAGTGAAAATGTAAAACTTCTCAAGATTATAGGCTAACTTTGGCAAAGGGTTGGAACTAAATTTGAACAATTATGATGCATGGAGTAACAAAAGTTCCATTAAACCTTACATCTTCATAGCAAACTTTGTTTACATTTTTTCTAGCATATAACCATAGCATCAATGGGATTCTGAAGAGTGAAAATGAGACCAATATTCTCGAGCAAGTTGTCTGAACAATGACCCTTCTCTCTTCATCAAGGTGTTTGGTTCATCAAACTCCACCAATTTTCCTGTAAATGGAATCATAAGGTTCTTTTTCTTTGAAAGAAAGAAACAAATGATCAAATGTACTATTAACTTTTTTTCAAAGATAAAAGTTCGAGTGTGAAAATCAAGAACTTCATATTTTATGTTATCAATATGTGCCATGGAAATTGAAATGTTAACTTTACCTTGTAAATAGGTAAATGCAACCAATTTTTGTGTTTAAAACAAATATATATTTGGTATGTGTTAAATCAAGTGGTATTAAGCAACTGAACTCAATGTTTACACTATGTGAAATGAAAGAGGAGTCATGAACTAGAATGAAAAAGTGTTTGTTAAATGACACAAAGAGGCTAAACGATTAATATGAAACGTACCATCACTGATTGAAAGAACCACAGTGCAATCCATCACAGTTGGTATTCTGTGTGCTACTGTTATTACTGTACAGTCAGCAAATTCAGTCCTAATGGTTTTCTGCAGAATCAAATCAGTTGCATTATCAATTGATGCTGTGGCTTCATCTAGCACCAATATCTTACTACTTCTCAAAATAGCACGCCCCAAACAAAACAGCTGCCTCTGTCCCATGCTCCAGTTTGATCCATCTTCAACAACTGTGTAACAATTTAACATGATTGTTCATTACTAATTGCTAACTTGGAGGAAAGTACTTCAAATGCTTGCAACATAGTTATGAGATAAAGAAACTTGTAAGTGTACCTGAGGAGTTTAAGCCCTCTTCTTTCTCTTGGACAACTTCTCGCAACTGACACTTCCCAAGAACCTTCATGTTAAGCAACAAAATCAGTCCACCTTTTGCTATGAGAAGCAAAGACAA
Source organism: Vigna reflexopilosa (assembly GCA_027742785.1). NCBI lineage: Eukaryota > Viridiplantae > Streptophyta > Magnoliopsida > Fabales > Fabaceae > Vigna > Vigna reflexopilosa. The sequence goes on along the minus strand of CM050928.1, from coordinate 23,001,575 downwards.
ATAGAATGCAACAAAGTTTTACCTCCCATATCTCTTTATCAGAGTGTTGAGACAAAGGGTCCAAATTGTATCTAACAGTTCCATTAAAAAGGGTAGGATCCTGAGGTATAACACCAAAACGTGACCTCAAATCATGAAGGCCAATAGAAGATATGTCTATGTCATCCACAACAATCTTTCCACCTGCTGGCTCCACAAGACGAAATAAAGAACCAATAAGAGTGGACTTTCCACTGCCTGTTCTGCCAACAATTCCAACCTTGTGTCCTGCTTTGAATGTGCATGTGATTCCATGAAGTATAAGTGGTCCATCTGGCCTGTATCGTACCTGTCTTAGTGTGTAAACCAGTAAATTATTCAGTTCACATCAACATTATTACTCTTTCTAAACATTCTTATTCTAAAGTATGTACCAGTTACCTGCAAGTCATTTATTTCTATTTCACCTTTATCTGGCCAATTAAAAGGAGGGCGTTTTGTTTCTATTACTTCTGCAGCCTCACTTTGTATATGCATATACTGATTTAACCTCTCTACGGATACTATGTAATTTGCAAGGCTGCATTGACTTTGAATTGAAAATACTAAGGAAGAGCTTAGTGTAAGGCCATAAGAGAGAGCCATGCCAATAAATCCTGGGAGAAAGGTTAGTGCAAATAAGAAGCTTGTTTCAAAAGTGATAATGCTTTTGTTCAGGATAAAGAAAATAACTTACAGATGATTAAAATACTCAAACAATTACATTATAGATGTTAGAATGACCAAGTCTCACCAGATGTAAAAGTCCCAGGTGGAAACAAGACCATACAAAGTGCTGAGAAGGAAAGAACAACTGCAGCTACAATTTCTAAACGTAGGATCAACCACTCATTTGAGGCAAAACTATGGAAGAAAGAACTGGCATTGATGTCAATCAAATCAAGATTCTTTACAAAATAACGATATTCCTCCTCAAAAGCCCTTATTGTCACAACTCCAGCAACAGTTTCAGCAATATGATTAGCCACAAAGGATTTTGTTGTGCCATTCATCCGCATTACTTCTTTAGCAGAGGCAAAGTAATATCTCTGTAAAAATAAGAAACAAAACTTACCATGTTTACTTTCCAACTAATATTTTAAATACTATAAAAAAAATTAATAAGTTAACCCAAGGGCAAAAGGTAGAAGGTCCAAAACATTATGAAATTAAAATTTGTTGTATTTCTCACAGTTGATAAAGAACACTATTTCACTATTTTAATGAATTCAAAGAATAATCTGTGTTACCTGCAAGCGAATTGCAATATAAACTAATGGTATTGAGATAACCAAGACTGGCCAAGTGACAACTGCTAAAACTGTCAGAGTTGAATAAGCGTTTATTGTTGCTCCCACAGTAAAGGTGAGGCTAAATGGAATATCAAGGTCCACAATGCTAAGATCTGATGAAACCTAACAAAGAAAATGAGAGTCAAAATACTATGTTACTTCCATCACCATCACATTTTACAGCAAGGAAAAAGATTGTTTAATATACTTACCCTACTAAGTATCCTTCCTAGTGGTGTAGAGTCATAAAAAGACATTGGTGCACGAAATAGTGAGTTCATTAATTGTAGAAAAAGATACTTTGATGAAAGAAACCCCAAAAAAACAAGACTAAAACTTCTAATGAACATGAAAAGTATCGAAATAACTCCAATCAAGAAGTAAACTACAATCAACCGCAACGTGCTGACATGCTGATTATCAACATTTGTAGCCATCCATGAGTTTTGCAATATTTGGAAAATTGAAAATGCAAGGTGACTAAGAGCAGCAACAGAGAAGAGTATATAGCACTTCATTTGATTCAGATATTGTAAGTAAGGCTTCAACCCAGTGTCTCCTATCTCTCTCTCTTCCTGCTTTATTAATTTACTCTGTGCTATGTTGAATTGGTTTTTCATGAAAGCTTGTCTAATCTCTCTAACAGAAGTTGGATGTCTCTTGGAAAAAGTAACATTCACAAGCTCGTTAGAACCAGCCATCTTCTTGTGAGCATTGACGAGGTTCTGGAATTCTTTACTTGAGCTCAATAGATGATGATAAGGAGCAACTTCAAGGATTTCCCCCTTTAAAATTAACTATACGTAAAAGAAAATGGAATTAGAAAGTCCAAGATGGAGTAGTGTCATCAAAAGTATTTGAACAAAACTAATTTACTTCTCAGTTAGCCACATTTACTTGAGTGTTGCACCAAACTAATAAACCAGAACCAGAGGTCAGATATCAAGGTGGAAAACTTAATGAATCCTTTCCAGTAGAATCTCCTGTCTTTATTCAAGACCCTTTTGTAGAAAACTTTAAAAGAAATGAATAGATTTTTTCCTTAGTAAACTTTAAAATTTGTAGTTATGATACAAAGGAAACAATGGAGTCACACAACAAATTTCATTCAATAGCCTATCATGCCTTCCAAATAGGTAGGCACAAGATAAATAGAAGGGATATGGAGACAACTTATAAAATGAAATAAGTGACTTTAAATGCATTACAATTTATAATCAGCAGTTACACGCATACAACAGAGAAGAAATATGATATAAATTTCCTGAGACGAATGAAATTACCAAAACATAATCAAATGCTGGTAGGAAGTCAACTTGATGGGTTACTACTAATACCGTTTTCTCTTTAAGTCCTTCCATGATGTAATCCTGCCATATTTCAAAGCCATGTTGAAGTAAAAAACGACCCTTACAATATAAATGTAGCATGAGAAAAAAGGAAGATGACATTACATTAAATAAATTTGTGGCAGTATGGGCATCAACAGCACTGAATGGATCATCCAAAAGATATATATCAGCATTCTGATAAAAAGCACGTGCAAGTTGAATTCGCTGCTTCTGACCTCCACTTAAGGTAACTCCTCTCTCACCTATTTCTGTTAGGTCACCATTGGGAAACAACTCCAGGTCCTTCACTAGTGAAGATCTATGAAGTGTTTCTTGATATCTTTCAGCATCTAATTCTGATCCAAACAAAATATTTTCCCTTACAGTACCTGTTTGTATCCATGCTGTTTGAGAAACATAAGCAAACTTCCCATAAATGTCTATCTGTAGTTCAGAAAAGAGAATCAGATACCTACTATAATGTTTTGGCTAACAATGAACAAAAGGGAAATAAATCCCTCCTTACAATAATTTGAATGTATGAGCTAAAGGCAATGATAAGTTAACACAATTTTTTTGACAATATTTTGACACAGCATATGCCAACACAATAACAAATAAATAATGAACCAGTGAAAAAGTGACATCTGTATTGTATCAAAATGTTGTCTAAAAATCTGTGTCAAAATATATTTTTCTATAAGCTAATGATAAATTATTGTTTACAAAGTATGAATACCAAGTTATTACAGAATGGTGAATCACAAGATTTAGTAGTTTATTCTATAAGCACATAAGGAGAAAAAAAAAACTTACAGTTCCTTTTGTGATAGGAACCTCTCCAAGAATCAGTGATAAGAGGGTTGATTTTCCAGAGCCAACTTCTCCACAAATAGCCACCTTTTGCCCATGTTTAATCTCCAGATTTATGTTCCTCAATGTTGGCTTTAATACATTATCTTCCCACGAAAAATCGGCATGTTTGATTATAATTGAGTCATTAATATTGTTAACAAAGCTCTTTTTTCTAAAACTGTTACTTCGTAGTTCAGGTGCCTCAAGGAACTTAATAATTCGAGTAAATGCAACCTTAGCTTGAATAACCACCCCGATAACATCTGGGATGGTTGTAATTGGCTCTTGCACAATCCGTAGAGCTGCTACAAATGTGAAAACATTATTTGCATGCAATGGAACTTTAAGGAAGTAACACACCCCAAAAGAAGCAGCAGAAACCAAAACAGGCGAAGACCAAAAGATAATTACGTTGTATGCCTTTCGTAGTTGCACTGCAGCTAACAATTTGAGTTCCTCTTTTCTTAACTTCTCTATAGCATTTTTAAAATGATTTTCCCATGCATATAGCTTTAGAACTTTCATATTCAAAAGAGCTTCAGAAATAGCCTTCAATCTCTCATCTTGTGACACCATAAGTTCTGTCTGAAACTTGTGTTGTAACTTAGCTATTGGAGTATTGCAGAACACAGTGAGAACTATCACCACCAATGAGGCAATAGTTGCCATCCCAATGGCACGAAAAAGTATTACTAATGCAATACATAGTTGGACACTTGTAGTCCATGTTTGGTGAAACCAAAATGGAAATTCTCCAATTCTATAAGCATCCACAGTCACATAATTCATTATCTCCCCACCAGAGTGTGTCAATCTCGCAACATTGGACAACCTCAACAGTTTTTTATAAATGGCTGCAGTAAGCAATGACCTAACTTTCATCCCAATAAGTCTACTGCGGAAGTACCACTGCCTTTGTGATAGGGACTCTATGACCTTTATAATGAAAAGTGATATGACCAATACATAGCCTTCATACTTAAAACTTTCATTACCCTCAGCTACCAGTATAAAGGCATTTAGAAGTACAGGACCACAAGACACAGTCACCACCTTAAGCAATGCAAAGAATCCTGATATCAAAATCTCTTTTCGATGGCAGATAATTATTATCCACAAAATTGACACAGGTGACGATGGATCTTTTTTTATCTGTTTATTCAAGTGTTCTTGAAACAATAGATAACAACTTTCTGCTTGATCTGACTCTCCCAACTTTGGGATATCCTCATCCTCAAGGGTTTTCTCTTGACCCTTTTTCATAAGTGGATTCAACCACCAAAACAACATCCTACTACAGAATCCAGCTTTTGCAAATGGGGTTACATACCTATTACAATCAACTCCATTGAACTGGTCGCTTAAAGGGGCATAAAGGCCTTCTCTAGTTTCTCTGTTTGTGTCTTCAATTTTACATACACTATATGTGCATGAAAGTAGTAGAAAGGCTCCAAGAAGAGATAGAACATCTAAAACAACCTTGAAGGATAGTTCTCTGCTGGTAATTAAGTAAGGCATGGATAAAAGACAGACAATACCATAAACAAAGAATGTCAATATAGAGAACAACCATAACCATACTCTTGAAAGTTGTTTCAGCTTGAGACTTACAGTTAATCCCACAAACAACCATGTGAATCCCTGAAAAAGTTCTAGTAGCCACCAGTGAAGGGGAAAAGTAGTATTGTTTTTCCTTAACTTCTCCTCCAAAACCCAAATGCCTAAACACAAATTCAACAACCCAAGAGAGCCACTAGTTATGGCAGAACACAGTTGCAATTTTGAATATCTTTCCACTTGGATTAGACCCTGACATGGTCTCGAGAAAGACTTGTACATCATAGCGAAAGTCAACATGATCAAGAGTAACGCATCAAAGGATATTATCAATAAATGGTTGATGCATAAGGAAGGATCTTTCAGAAACTTGAAATCATAACACGAAAGCTTTCCCATAGTCTTTGAACCAACAGAATCACCACAAATCATGCTCAAAAAATCTTCCATCTTCTTTGTTATTTCCCCTTAAACACTGTAACATTCAAAACAAATTTATGAATGTCAATATTCAACCAAAAAACTAGGTCACCAATAATAAGCTAACCAACCCAACTAGCTGATGCAACTCTCATGGCAAGAAGCCTTAGTGCTCAACAAGTGATAAATGATTGGGCCAATTCTATAAACAATAGTATACTAAGTAACTTAAAGGTTAAGTTTCATGACCTCAAATGTCTTAACCTACAACACGCATTACCAAAATAGTAAGAGGGAGTTAATTTCTTGAGAGCTTATAAGTATCAAATATGAATGCTTCAACTTGAATTCTCGAAACCTTGGACTAGAATACTAAACGATGACTTTATGTCTAATAGTAACAAACAACCGGAGCTAATTTAAAAGAGGATCATCACAAACAGCAAAGTAAGCTAAGAAAAGATTTATGGAGGCTATATCTATGAACATTAATAGCTTACTGCAACACTGCAGAGAGAAATGTTTAGTTTGTGAAGACAAAGTTGTATACACACAATAAACAAATTTTTCAGTTATGAATAAAGTGAATGAATACATACACACCTTCTCAACTCATGCAGCGAGAACCGTTCCGGCATTGTGACTCAAGGGTCACGCAGATACTCAATAACTCAATGATATTCCATAAAACATTTGGTTCAAACGGTAGAGGAACACAGTGATGAAAATATGGTGGCAATCATATATATATATATATATATATATATAAACTTAAACAAAAATGATTATTTGATATGTTTTTACTTGACATTACCCTTATTTATATTTTACTTTCTTTTTTTTTAAATTACAAAATTTTACATTTTTTTAAACCATTTTATTGTTATATTATGTGTCAATTAAATATATCGAGTTATTATTATTCAAACTTAAACCGTGCAAAAAGGCCACTTTAATATAAATAATTAATATCAGACATGGATGTCAAAATCAGTGATATGAGCTACAGTTAAGCTAAAAATGAGAAATGTCAATCTAACCTTTTTAATAAGTTAAAATTTTGTAACCTAATTTCACCCACTACAGATTAGGTTGACTCATTAGATTCTCTTAATAATATTATAATCGAAATATTCTCCAATTTCATCAAAATTATTATAAAGATACTAATTCAAAATTGAAATATTAACTTACATAATTTTAACAAATAAATAAATTAATATCCAAATTATTTAATATTTAAAAATATTAAATTATCAACTTACATAATTAAAAATAATAAATAATTATAATATTTTTAATCTGATTTTAATATATAAGTTAAGTGTTTCGGTTTAATTCACGTTTAATTGAACTCGAACATATAAACTCGAAAATCATTTTAATATCACTAATTTAAGATTCACTATCAATTTAAAAACTTACAATAACTTACATGCTTATTAAAACGAAGCTCAATAAAATTCTTTGTATACTTTTGACGTTGTTTTCTGATTCAGTTAAAGTTTTAGTTTAATGATATTTATGATATGGATATATATACTGAAAGCGACTATTACCTGTTGAGATAAAATTTAATTTTAATTAATAAAAACAACCTTAAAAACACATAGGGAATTCTTTTTAATTTGTATGCTTCAATTTTTTTTTCATCTTACACTTTTATTTAAAATAATATAATTTTTCCCGACAAATTATTTATTGTAATTATTTTTTTAGAGATGTTAGCTAGTTTTTTACCCTTGGAAGTGTATGAGGGTCGTGGACAGTCTTTGGACAAAAGCAAGAGACAGGAAAAAAAGATGCTATAGTGTGTTGATTGATTAAACTTTGTACCTACTATCTCTTTACAACGATTAATTTTATTTTATTTTTCTGATTTTTCAAATAAAATATATAAATTTTTTACATTTATTTCATATTATTTTTTCTTATTTTTTATTCTCTATTTTCTTAAAAAAATACAAATTCACATGACCATTTTACTTTTATAACATGTGTCACTTTATTATTATTCTTTCTCAAATAGATTATGATTATTGCTTACAAATGTTTCTTATCATAACTTTCTAAATTTTGTAATGCTGCACAGATTAAAAGTTCAATTCAAAAGTATTTTCAACACTAAGAATGTTAAACAAAATACTTATCTTAAACCATATTAAATGTTATGAGTAGTTTTCTTTAGTTAATATATACATTGTTACATCATTTACTTTAATAGAAAAAATTGTTAAATAACTCTACTTAACTATAAGTAATTCATGCAATCACATTCGCTTGAGTTTATCTTAAAGTACAATATATTTGGCAACTTTTAGTGTCATAAATATTTTACGGTATAGTTGGAAAAAACATGCCACAAAGTGTTTATATATATATATATATATATAAACTGAATGGAAGCGTATATCTTTTTAATAATATTCATATGTTGGTCACGTGTATATATGTTGGAAGTTTTTGGAGGTATTTTATTGAATAAGAAAAAAAATCTAGTCATGACTCCGACGTTTTATTTTTGCAACCTTACGTGGTATGATAAGTCACATTAGAAGATGGATTTCATAAATCCTAATTTGTATAAACAATATTTGTTTGACTAGAAAGTTTGGAATAATTTGGATTATATTCGAGACATATAAGGAGATAACAAATGAAAACGGAGACATTAGAAAAAATTAATAAATAAATAAAAGGAATATAATATGACGAAAAAAAAAAGAGTAAGTGGATTCTTTTTTTCTTATTTTTGAAGTCATAAATTTGTGATATGACATCATAATCAGGAAATCTAGACGGGCATGTTTTTAAAGTTATATTAAATAGGGTTTAGTTTTTGGAGGAGAATAACACCCAAACACTGAGAGGCTTTTAAGAATACTTACGTGGAGACATTCTTGAATATAATAGAGAGAGAAAACATCCTTGGAAAAAAATTTGGTTAAATATGTCCTTTTATCCTCATATTTGTTCGCGAATCTCAACTAGGTTCTTGTTTTTTTTCGGTCTCAATTGGGTCTATAAACTTGTAAAATTGAGTTAATTAAGTCCTTTCTGTTAAGTTTTCACTAACGACGTTTACAATTGCTGACGTGGTACACGCTTAACATGTTGATGTGTATTGTTTAATTACGTAAAATTTTTATTTAAATTAAGAGATTATGAAATGAAAAAATTTAATTTGATTTACGTTAAAATTCTAGGGTTTCAAACAACATCTCCCCTTCCTTCACAGAATCGCATTGTCGTGACTCTCGATCACCAAATCCCTTTTCACCTCCCGTACTGCAGCGGCACCGGCAGTTAATTCGAAACTCCTCGTACACCACCGAATTCACTAGTGGCATCGCTTCCAACGCCGCCATTAATGGCAGCCCCTACCTTATCCGCCGGCCAAGCTTGAAATCTCAAGCCCGCTCCTGTAACCCACTTTACTCTGAAGTTCAGTAGGAAAGAAAAAAAAATCCTCCTTCTTCAACAACCCTTGCAATTTCAGAAAGCCCCAACAAAAAATAAATAAATAAAAAGAACACAACATTATGGCAGACCCACGCCGACAAGAAGACCCCAACTGTAGAAGACTCCAACTGTAGGAGACCCCAACTCGAGCCAAAGTTGAATGCTTGGGTTGATTATGAAGGTGGGCCTAAGGTGATGGAAGTTAGGTTAAGCAAATGGGATGAACAAAAGCCTTCTGCTCAAATACCTACATTGCACATGGGGTGAAACACCCAATACCAGAATCCAATCCAAAAAAAGGAATCCTTCTTCTTCCTCTGTTTTCTGATTTCGACTGTTTTCACATCTGGGGAGCGTTGTTTTCCCTTTTTTATTCTCTTTGGTCTGGCTTGGTTCTCGCAGGGAGGCGGGGGCTAGGTTCAGTGGCTCAGGCGCGACGCCTCTTCTTGGTTGAGGGTGCCACCACGACAGCGTCTCAGCAACGTGAATATCTCTGAATGTGGGTATGCTCGTAGTGGTGGGGATCATGGAAACTTGCCCTTTCGAAGCAAACCGCGACGGTGACTGGTGGCGGGTTGAGTGCGAATCGCGTTACCGATCTTGCAAGTTTAGGATTTTCTGAATTCGGAATTTGGGAATTAGTTTTTTTTTATTCGCGTTTGGGGTGCGTTTCGTGGTTTCTTGCCTGATGATTGATGGCAGAATTTTGGGGGTTAGGGTTCGAAGTGGATTTTTGTCTTTTTTTTTTCTTTTTTTTGGATTGGATTCTGGTATTTGGTGTTTCACCCTCCACCTCGACTACCTCTGGCCGCGAGAGCGAAGGTGATGGCGGTTGTCGGAATCAAGGCCTTGACAGGATTAGTCACAACGATAGGAAGAAGAAAGTAAATAACACGTCATACAATTAAATAATATAATATAATACCACGTCATATAACACTTATTAAAATACTTAATAATAAATTAAATAAAAAATTCCACCTAATATAAGATTTACACAACGTCTGCAATTGTAAATGCCGTCAATGAAAACTTAACAGAAAGGACTTTATTGTCTCAAATTAACAAGTATTTGGATTCAATTGGAACAAAAAAAAATATGAGGACTAAGTTGAGAATCAGACACAAATATAAGGACCAAAAGACATATTTAACCAAAAAATTATATAGCATTAGAGACCACTATTTTGTCAAAAACAAATATGTTGCTCTATGTTAACACAGAATCTAATTTATCATAGGATTCTTTTGTGTGTTATTGTTCAATGTTGATCTATGTTGACATAGAATCCTAATTTATCATAGGATTCTTTTGGATGTTATTTTTCAATGAAATATATATGATTGTTATTTGCTTCTTTAAATTTATTAATAATGGAATTAGAACAAAAATTTAGTATTTTTTAATGTAAATAATCACATTGTCCATAACATTATTTTTTATTTTATTTCATAATATTATTTTAATAATCTTGGTTATAAATAATGTTTTTTTTGCTATAATTACAAAAACAAGAAGATTTAAAATAAGATGAATTAAAGATTGAGATGATTTAATAATGATCGATAAATTATTTAAATCTTGATAATTAATTAAGAACATCAACAATAAAAATATTGAAATTGAAATTTTAAATTAGTCTTCTTGCTTATTTAAAAATAAAATTTGTCAGAAGAGATGTTAGAAATTATTTCTTTGGATGTGCTCCTGTGTATGACAACTTGTATAGTGATGCAGAAAAAACATTTTGTACGTAAAATGCACTAAGTATACTTGATTGTCAGTGGTATTAAAATTATTCAATGTAAGACAAGAAATGGATAGACCGATAAAAGCTTCATAGAATTGTTTAAGTTGTTGAGTGACATGCTTCCTAAAGGTAACATATTGCCAACACCCAAGTATGATGCAAAGAAGATATTATGTCTTATGGATATGGAGTATAAAAATATTTATGCATGTCCAAATGATTGTGTCGTGTACAAAAGCGAGTTTGTCAAGTTACATCAATGTCCATAATGTGAGGTATCACGATATAAATAGAAAAGGTGTGAGTCAGAATGTGATAACAAGGATTCTCCTGCAAAAGTCTTGTGGTATCTTCTTTTTGTTTCATAGTTAAAATGCTTATCTAGTAACCCAAATGATGCAAAACTCATGAAATGACATGCAGACGAATGTATAAAAGATGAAAATTTGAGACATCTAGAAAATGGTTTATAATGGAAGAATATCGATTTCATGTTATCTAATTTCTCTAATGATTCCAGGAACATATAACAACTTGAGTAGTAAACATAGTGTGTGACATGTGATGTTAGAGATTTACAATTTCCTCGTGGTAACCAGTATAAAAACGTCACTATCTATATCGGTTGGAGCATTAACTGATATAAAATGTCATACTTTTTATACTGGTTTGTTAGCAAACCAATATAAAATTTTTGCATCATATACAAATATATCTCTCTCCCTAACAAATTTTTTATACTAGTTTCAGAACCGATATAAAAATAATATTTTTTTATATTAATTATGGAACCGATATAAAAAATTGAATATTTTTTATATTCCTTCTATACTGATTCAGAAACTGATATAAAAAACATTTTTCAACTTATATAAAAAAATTTTCTACACTTAATTGACATACGTGTCATTATTTTTATAAAATATTTATAATGGTTTAAGGGTTTCTATATACTAATAAACTTTCTATGCCGATCTCAAAATCAATATAAAAAAAATATTTTTTTTATATTAATTTTGAAATCAATATAAAAAAGTTGAATATTGTATAGTGTTTTTATACTAAAACAGATCTTATAAAAAGCCTTTTCTTACATAAAAAATGTTTTTAAACACTAAGTTGACATATGTATTATATTATTTTTATAAAATATTTATGACATATGTATTATATTATTTTTATAAAATATTTATGACATATGTATTATATTATTTTTATAAAATATTTATGACATATGTATTATATTATTTTTATAAAATATTTATAATATTTTAAGGGTTTATATAATTTTTTATATTGGTTTTAAAACCAATATAAAAGGAGATATTTTATACTATTTTGAAACCCATATAAAAAAATGAACAATTTCTATATTCCTGCTTTTATAATTCTAATATCTATACATTAACAATTTAATTTACACATACCTCTTTATCTTATTTTTTTCATACAATTTAGAATGGTTAATTTTTTTTTTCTGAAATAACCATTTGAAAACTAACATAAGACAACTTTTTTCAATGAATATATATAAAAAAAAATCTTGGCTAAATTGACATACGTGCCATATTATTTTTATAAAATATTTATAATAGTTTAGGGATTTTTATATATATTTTTCATTTCTATCCTTTTTAAATAATTTTTTATTTATTGTTTTTAATACTTTTATTTGTTGTTTAGATTTATAATGTAAGAATATCTTAATTTGGAGTATTCAACGTCATAGTTTCGTATATTTATTAAATAATCTAAAATTTATAAATTATTTTTCTCTTTATATTTTAGTTTTATTTCATTCAAAAAGCCGTCTTTATTGTTTCTTAAGAGTTAAACTTTTTTAATATCTACCAATTTGTAGGTACTTTCGAAGTAACACCTGTTGTAATTGTTAAAAGATTTCAATTATATAAACTTTTTATAGTTACTTATCGATACAATTATTACTTGTTATTCTATTTTAATATTTATGTAATTTTTTTATTATTATTTTAACATTTGGACTGAATAATATAGTACTTTATCCATAATAATCTTTATTTATTAAAATAAAGTATTTAATTAATATTTACAACAAGAAAAACTAACAATGCGAAACATGAAAAATAAATCTTATATCCAAGGAGAATGAATTTTTAGTTTAGAAGCTTTATCTCTTTTTGATTTATTGCTTGATAATACCAGTTGACTAACATCTACAAGTAGTAGTGTTCAAAGGAGAGTTCATTAGTGGATCATCACTTAGTGAGTCAATTCAACTCGGTTCATTTATTAGTGAGTCAGACAAAATCAAACCCAGTCTGACTCATCACGGGTTAGTGGATAAACGAGTTGGTTCACTCGCTTCCTTAATTATAATTTTTTATAAATAAAAAAAATTATAAATTTTCTATAATTCAAATCTAAACAAATTTCTCTCTCAAATTTCATTCCCAACATAGAATGTTTAATTATTTTTGAAAATAGAGAACTTAAATAATTTTTTTCAAAAAAAATAAATAAATATGTTTTTATAAAATTAAAATTAAATTTTAATAAAATAAAATTAGGTAGGTGGGTTGGTGGTCAATCCGGCCCACCACCAGTTCAACTCGGATGAGCCGGGTTTAAATGAGTCAGGTTAAAATTTGATCCGCATAAAAAAAAAGGGTGTTACTCCCTCCACCACCCCATCCTCTCCCTCTACGTCCCCAATTTTTTCTAAATTTCAATTTTACTCTTTTTGTTTTTACCTTTACCTATTTTACTTTTTATTTTTTAAAACCCTATTCCTCTTTCACTTTCACTCTTTCTTTCAGAGGCAAGCCCCCGTCCCCCACCCCCACTTTCACTTTCTTTCTTTTTTTTAATTTTCACATCTGTTAAAACAAAAAGTATGAGTAGGTGTCTTTCTTCTTAAAAGGACCTTTTAAGATCGAATGACTTCTTCATGTATTAATGATGCTTATGTTGTATTTTTGGTGTAATATTCAATCCATTCTCTGATTGAAGAACTTAGTTTTGGCGGAGAAACTAACTTTTATTTCAGAAACAATATTATTAACATATATAAAAACAAGTCATCTGTATCTATAAAATAACTTTATTAAATTCATGGATTTTTATAATTTTAAAAACCTAAAATATCAAATACGTTTTAATTTTTCATAGTAAAAAATAAGTTTCATCAATCACCGTACTCTTAAAACTAATTTTATTCTATTTATAATATTTTATAAAAAATGTATATGGAATAAATGTCTTTGTTAATTTAATTTAAAATTTAAAAGAAAACATAAACATAAGTGAAGATGAAAAGCTAAAATTGTTATCTGCGAAACTCGCTTTCGTATTTTCAGTTTAATATTTTATAGCCAATTAAAGTGGCATATGGTAGTTAAAACTCTATTAAAAAATTTACTAAAAAAATGAAAATATTCAAATAGGCATTTTGGTATAAAATTTTATATTTTTTTACCGCCAAACATTCTTCTTATAAACGTATTTACACTTTATAAAATACTATTTATGGGTTATATGATGCACTTGTCTTTACATTAGAGATAATAAATGAATTTATTTTTGTAGATATTGTTTAAACTTGCCTTAATACTTAATTTTGATAGAAAAGAATTGTATTACTTGAATGTATGAATGTAAATAATCTCATTTGTTAAATTTGACTTAAATGAAAATAAGTATATATATATATATATATATATATATATATATATTGTCTTGTCCTTATTTAGTTACTTATAATTGAGTATAAATATAGGGAGGTGGTCTACTCATTCCACCTTGGTCTAAATTTTTATGATAAATTCCAAGATAACAAATATTTTCCAAGGGTAATTGAAGTTTTTCTTTTATCCTTACTTATTTCAATCTCTATTTTCTTTTTCTTAGTCATTCTCATTTTAAAATGTTAAAACATTTTTAATTTATTAAATAATCTAAAAAAAACCTATATTGATTTTTTTTCTAATTTTTATTTTATTTGATACTCTAATATATGTTATTTATATCTTTTGAAATTTGATATTTGAGAAAAAAAAATGTATTCTTTTTACATTGAATACACTTTGATATATTGTGTTTTTATTATATTTACTTTTTATTAAAAGATTGTTTAATTAATATTTAGAAAATATGTAGGAATATACGGTTTTGCTTTGAAGACGAAGACAAAAATTGCATAATAGGCAGATAAAGATGTTTCTCCACGGTCGCTCCTCCCCCACCTGTTATCTTTACTAATTCAATTAAACTAGGGTTTCAGACGACAAAAGACCTGAACATATATGAATATAAATAGAGGAAATAACGACAAAACTACCTAAAATATCAATGTTACATTCATAATAATAGTATTGACAGCTGTATTAGTATTATATACGTGGGTGAAACTTCCTCCCCATTATAATCTAAACATTCTCCGAATTGGATCAGCTGCATTCACGAAACCATGCAGACAAGAACCAATATTATTAAAATGAAGATCGGATGGTTCAGATTTTGTATGCATGTTTCATCTATAATTTATGAATAAAATATATGATGAGTGTCAATGGTCATGATTATCTGATTATGTGATGCTTTAAATTTCTGACTTCAGACAATCGGGTCCTTTATCCTTTTCAACTTCATCGTTCTACCTTGTCTTTATAAGAACAACCTTTTAGGTCCAAGTACAAATTTTTTGAATCATACTTCACACGGCCAAATGTATTTACTTGTGCTTGCTACCTCAGTTGGCGATTAAAACAAAGAAATATATATATATATATATATATATATATATATATATATATATATATATATATATATATATATATATATATATATATATATGGACACATATATCTCTGCAAATAGTAGCTTAGCTACCAGCTTTTATTTATCTGCAGTTTTCTCTTGATTGTGTTTGGATCAACAGAATGAAGCAGAAAGCTTATACTATTCTGATGGCCCTTTTGTTAAATTGTATAGGAATAAAGTATGAAGGGACAAACAAGAATCCCTTCCAACATGCAAGCCCCAGTAAAGTGATTTTTGTTACAGCTGTGTGTTGTCATGTCCTTGTATATGCTGTGGAAATGAGCTTGCCAACCACTGATTTCATATTCCACTTGTCTGGGATTGTTGGATGTGAAGCACTGATGTGGATTCTGGTGGATGAGTTTCTATGGTGGTATCTCCCCAACGTGCTTCTCTTATTGGTCGCCTCATTCTGCTTCACCAACTACAACCACGTTATTGACTTCATTTCTGGGACAAGAGCCCACGTGCCAAATTTGGAAGCACAAGAAGCCCAAACGTAATACTATAATGGAACATAAAATGTCTATGCATGCCTTTTAATAGAAAAATAAAATTAAAAGAAAGAATGTTAAAAACAACAGTATAACTATGCGAAAGATTAAAGGAATAATATGTTTATAAAATAATATATGTATGTTCCTAATAAAAATGAAGTTGTGGAAGTAAGAGTTTCCTTCAGTCTTCTACTATGGTATATTTTTCCTCTTCTTTCTCAATCTGATGGATTGGATTTCACTGTGGGTCCCACTAAGTTTCTTTTATTCTTCTACACTTTCATTCGTTATTTCTATAATCATTCTGTTGAAAGTCATGCGTTCAAAACAAGGTTGTGTTTCTGCAGAAATTTCCTTAGTAATGATATTTTGTTCTGTTTATCTAAATTTGAAGAATGTTATTCTGCACTACTATATAATAAATATACTGTGTTTACAAGAGATAATTAGGGATTTGTTAATGTCACATATTCATGAAGATTATTATAACAAGTGGCAAGTTCTCGGATAAATTTTACATTTTGATCTCTTTCATATCATGCTAAATTGTGAGACCTGAAAATTTGAGATTTAAAAAGAATAAAATAAAGCATTAGACCAATAGAACCAGATTTTAGTATAAAAAGATTTTCCAGCACAACCTGGTTCCTTAGTCTACTTGTAGGAAATAATACTCTTTTATTATTCAAATCATAAAAAATACATTATGATATTCTCTATTTGTAATAATCTAATTCTCTTAAAAAGAAAAATAGAGAAACTGGGAAATCTAGAGAAAACAAAATAAAATAAAAGATTATGTATCTATTTCCTCTTATTAGAAAGATTCTAAAGATATTATCTCAAATTACAACACTCCCCCTCAAGCTGGATCATACAAGATTGTATGAACCAAGCTTGGAATAGATAAACTCAATCAGAGATAAAGTCAATAGACCAACTTGGACAGCAACGGACGAAGGCGAACTAGCACGATGAAACTTCAACTTGGACAGCAATGGATGAGGGCGAACTAGCACCATGAAACTTCAACTTGGACAACAATGGACAAGAGAGATTTCCATCAAACAACAACAACAACAAACTGCAAGAATAGATGACGGGCCTACAATGGCGAATAACAATAAACTGCAGGGATTGAAATGCCATCAATAATGGCGAATAGCAACAAAACTTCAAGGGACTTGACTGCCCTAAACAGCGGCAAGCCTTCAGGAAACATCTGTCCTGCAGAGGCAAACAACAATAGACCTGCAGGGACTACACTACCCTGTAGCGGCTGGAATTAAAAAGGCTAACAGCCATAAACCTGTAGGGACTTAACCACCCTAAACAGCAACAAACCTTCAAGGGACTTAACTGCCCTGAACATATGGGAGGCCTTCAGGAAACAACTATCATGCAGAGGCAAACAACAACAAACCTGCGGGGACTACACTACCCTGCAGCGGCTGGAACTTTCTCCTCCTCACGACTGAACAGCAGAACGTGAAGGTGGAAGAACTGGTGAGAACCGATTCGTACGAGGGACAAACCTGAATCCCATAACTTTGAAAGAGTCAATTCAGCGGTCAGTCTCAAAGAACAACTCTCAGTGAGTTGTTATAACAAAGCATTGGCAGAAACCAAAAACACCATGGCATCAAAAAGGCCAAATACAGGTTGGAGGTCCAAAGTTCTCTGCTGGACTACTCCTAAATGGTGATACTTAACACTGTATCACAAAAAATACGGGCTAAACTCTAGCCCAAGAAGGAAGTTCTCTGCAGAGGCTGAAAAATATTTCCCCTCAGACAAATTCCTAGAATTATAGCTTATAGCTAGGTGAGATTGAACTCTGGAAGTATAGCTTATAGCTAGGTCAGATTGAACTCTGAAAGTATAGCTTATAGCTAGGACAGATTCTGGAAGCACAATTTTGTGTAGTTGTTATCAGAAGCAGAAGTAGAAGCGCCCTTCCCCTCTGGATGAGCCATCCACGACTTCTTTAGATTCCGAGGAACACGCAAAAAAAATCTTCTCTGCGGCATGGAAAAGAAAAGGAAGAAGCTTCGTCAGAAGAAGAAATCCATTGGTGGTGACAGAAAGCCCGTGAAGGTAGAGAACCCTTCTCAATTGAGAAGAAGATGACGGAAGAAACACAACAAACATTGCCGCCCAAGAAGTTACCGAAATGGTTTTTGAGAACGTCCGGGATACAGACAATGAGGGAAAATGGAAGGCCAATGGGAATATAGCCCATGTTGACCAGACTTTGACTCATATGGACGTTGCCAATGAGATGACGCCATGTGTCCACCCTTTTTCTCACCCAATTAGGGTTTTCTGAACGTGATGCACGAGATCGAGAAGGAATTTCTGATTTCTGGTTTTGTAGTTGCTGAAAAAGAATCTGCGACAGTGATTTCTGGGTTTTCCTCTACAGGTGTGTGTGCGAGAATGATGGATGCAGGCCGTGGAGGTTGAATGTCGGC
This sequence comes from Vigna reflexopilosa, assembly GCA_027742785.1. Taxonomy (NCBI): domain Eukaryota; kingdom Viridiplantae; phylum Streptophyta; class Magnoliopsida; order Fabales; family Fabaceae; genus Vigna; species Vigna reflexopilosa. The sequence goes on along the minus strand of CM050928.1, from coordinate 22,983,118 downwards.
ATGGTGGCGAGACCGTGGTGAGGCGTTGAAGGTTGCGGTGGTGTGTGGAAGAAGGAAGAGAGTGACGGAGGGCTTGCGGCGCGACAATGGCAGCGTTTTCTTGGCGGGTTCATGACGGCACGGTGGCTGGTCGACGCGCGACCTTGTGGTAGTCTCTCTTGTGACGGAGATGTCGGTTTCTGGTGGTGCGACGGTGAGGATGACTGGTTGTGATGATGGTGGTCCGGTGTCGGCGCGTTTTCACGGTGGCCTAGGTTGGGTCAGAACAGAGAGAGGAAGGTCCGGCGAGACGACCGGCAGTGGCGCGATTTGATGCCGACACCGGGAAGGCGGCGCGTGACAAACACGCACCCGAGACCAGACAGAGAGAGGAGGCGCGTGACGGCGCGTGCGGAGGAATCTGAGACGACGACCACCGGGGTTAGGTTGCGCTCGAAGAGACGATCCAGATCCGCTGGTCATCGGTCGAAACTGCGACGGTGGCCGGCGACGGACGGTGGTTGCCGGCGGCGGACGGTGGACGACAGCAAAGAGCGACTGTGCACAGCGAAATAAACAGTGAAGGTCGTGCCTTTCTTGGGTTCCCTTTTCGAATAAGAGACTTTCGGTCTCCTTGATCTGGGTGCAGATGAATTGAAGCCAATGAGAATGCCAATGTTTGGGCATTAGAGAAGGACCCATTCTAATTTTACTGGGCCGAGGTCTGGAAGAACATCTTCTTTAGCTGTTATCGGAGGAAATCAACTTGTTGGTCATGAATATTCTAGGGGGTTTTGAGAAAAACACTCAATTGATCTAAGGTACAGAGGTTTAAAAAGAAATTTTTTTAGGTGGCCGGCGGCCGGCAGACAGCAAAGATAGCGGAAGCGGATCAGACAAGCTCATATACCATGTAGAAAATAATACTGTTTTATTATTCAAATCATAAAAAATACATTCTTATACCCTCTATTTGTAATAATCTAATTCTCTTAAAAAGGGAAATAGGGAAACTGGGAAATCTAGAGAAAATAAAATAAAATAAAAGATTATGTATCTATTTCCTCTTATTAGGAAGATTCTAAAGATATTATCTCAAATTACAACACTACTTCTACTACTTCTCTCTAGAACTCAGAACTTCAAGTTCCTCTGCCTTCTTTCTAACCTTCACACTTATTGAGTCAGTGCATGTCCGTTTAGGTGGTGCCTAAGCGTCCATAGTGTATAGGACTCTATTTTAAACCGATTACTTCCTTCATTCTGACCGTGGTTGTAGGGCACTGTTTGAATTCTTCTCCGACTAGGGCACTATTGAAACGAGTTGTGAGTTAAGCTGTTCAAACCTAAGGTAAAGGGAGCTAGATATTCTGTTTGATTTGGTAGTAGGATGCGTGTATGTAATGGATTCTGTATGTTAACTCTGTTTGAGCTGAACTGTAGTTCTTGTGTACGTTAAAAAGCATGTAATCTTTGAATATCTGATGACGAAACTGTGAAATGTGTGTTGGACTGATTTAAACGTGTTGTGAAGCCATGGACCGAATGTGGATGTGTTTGATTGCTTTGACTGGATATGATGGAACTGTTTGAGGTAGAAATTTTTTTGTAAAGTTGAACTGATTGAAAGGCAAGTGTTTGGAGAGGGTTTTAGGTCTTTTAAGAGGAAGTGAGGTAGTGGTTTCAGGCTGTGGATGTTCTGAGTGCATTGTGTTGTTTAGGTAGTGCAAACAGGTCAAATATGACTTGTTAGGAACATCAAACTGGTCAAAAATGTGTTACAAGTGGTAAAAATGGATTTGAGTCTCTAAGTTGAAGATTTTGGGGTTTTAGAGTAGGAAGTGAGTCTTAATCACTTTAGAATCACTATAGGAATGTTAAAATCAGTTATACAAGTTTAATTAGGTTCACATTATGAATTAGAAGTCTTAGAAATTGGGAGAAAGGCCTAGAAGTGGTATGAGGGTGTCTGAGTGCGTAATTTTGTAGAACTTGCGTTCTGCAAATTATGCAGTCTTGCTATGCGGATGGTTTCACATAGTGAGACCCTACAGGAGGGTGCTCTCTATCTGGGTCATTTGTTGTGCGAGCTGGTGCACTGTGCGAATGACCAGAGGGTGTTGCTCTCTACGTGTTGATTCGCATAGCGAATCGTGTCGCTCTGCGATTAGGAGAAGTGGGGTTTTTAAGGTTGTTAATTCACAACGCGAATTAGGGGCTATGCGAGAGAGACCTGAGGTTTGGGCATCTCTGCGAGCTAATTCGCTATGCAAAATTAGGGTGCGCTGTGCGAAACACCCTTATTTCGCCTTGCGAGTAGGATGCGCTCTACGAATCCTCTGAGTCTAGATTTCTCTTTTTGCTCTTGTTTTGGTTGAACAAAGTGTGTGTAATGATTGAAATGAAAAGTATGATTGTTGTGATGTTATTAAGTTGCAAGTATGTGGTTCTAAAGGTTGTGGTTGGTATTAAATGTAACAAAGTGTGGTTCATGGACGTAATTCCATGATCCTCAAGGAGAGAATCCATGGTGGTGCGCTTTGGTGTGTTTTAGAATGATTTGCATGGAAGCTCAGTCTTGGGAGTTATCCTGAAACTACAATGGTCAAGCATTCTCAAGTAGAGAGGATTGAACCATGTCGTGAGTAGTAGCAGGAGGTCTTAGTCTTGGAGGGTGGTAGGGTGAAACCCATTGGCAACGACTTTGCAAAGCAGTAGAAGCCACCACGAGTGCATGACCCACCATAGCTCAATAATCATTCTAGTCCGGACGAGTCAAGTTAAAAGTGCAACAAGTCATGTTTGTGTAGTCTAGTATATCTGCCTTAACTTGTACATTGTGTGTGATTGATATAACATGATTTTTGTATACCTAGCTCACCCTTGCTTCTGTGTTTGTGCCTTGTCTGTGTTGTGTTTTCTTTTGCAATGATCATCTACTTGGATGTGCGCAAAGGGCAATGAGGTACCCCTAGAGCAGGCATTGATGCTGCAGCCTAGTCTCCTTAGGATTTCTTAGTTACTTTATGTCTTTTTGGAATACTCTTTATGTCTAAGTTTTAAATTTAGGCCATTTTGGATGACTGTAATCCTATACTTTATCTGTCATTCTGCTTCTAACTGTTCTATTATATTAAAATGTGAACTTCTAGATTATATTATGTTTTATATATAATTGGGATATCACATACATTTTACTTTTTTGGATCTAAAAGTTGAAAGGGTAAATGTCCTGTTATAATTGTACTTAAGATCCTTGTAGAGGATTTTCAGAAAGAAGGGAGCAATACAAATGGTGATACTTTTATTAAATGACCCTTTCTCATCATCATACCAAAGAGTACAAAAATTAGATATTGTTTCTTTATCATCACAAGAAAATAAGTTAATATTTCTTTTTCTAGCATGGAAGAACTTGAGTTAACTTTATAAGGGTTGAGGAAGTGAATTTTCAAGAGATTTTTTTTTAGATTTTTTTATATTTTATTATATAAGGTTATTAGAAAGTGGTTTTTAAGCCTAAGTCAACCCCCACAAAATCGATCAAGCGTGAGAATAGAATTAATGGGTGGTCCAATAACAAACTATCACATAGATCTCGCTAGGATAAACTATAATCATGGCTCTGATACCATATTAGAAAGTGGACTTTAAGCCTAATTGAATCTCACAAAACCGGCTTGTAAGATGAAGTTTGCACCCCACTTATATATATATATATATATATATATTATAAATTGGCCTTATCTTTAGTCGATGTGGGACTTCTAACAAAGGTATCTCTAAAGCATTATGACTGGTACTTAGAATTATTATTAGGAACTATCTAGTTGTTATCAAGTAATCACAATTGATTTAGAGAGTTCATTCATTTTTTATTTGCTATAATTTAATAATATAATAACAAGATAAGATTTAAAGTCGTGAATTTGACATATGATTTATGGTTATTCTTAATCCATTCCTAAATAAATTTTTCTTTCATATTAAAAGAAACGCGCTTATTACCGGCGGATAATTACTGTCGGCTAAGTGCCTTTCGGTAATTTGAATTACTGACGGCCAAGTGTCCTTCGGTAATTTAATGGCCTTTGGTATTCTGCACGATGACTTAACCCAAATTTTGGCTATTCCCTCGATCATTTGCAATTTCAGTAGTTCCCTTTCCCCCAAATTTCTCTCTTCTCTTCCCTTGAAATTGAAATCTGAGGGCATGTAAGGGTACCCCCAAATTTCTCCTCCTTCATTTGGTTCCCTTTTGTTTGCGCATCATCGGTCCCTTCCATCTTCTGTTGGCATAGCGGTGTTGTGAAGAGCGCAAGCATTTCCGTTGGTCGAGCGGGTTCGTGAAATCGCAGAGGGTGCCTCCCTGTTAAGTCCACAATCATTCGATGAGGGAAACACCTCCGATGACGACGGCGGCGGAGCTAGAAACAAAGACCTACTAGTGCCACGAATGCGATATGAGCATGAACCTCACGCTCTTTCCCTCGCCTCTCCTATGTCCCTACTATCACATCTCCTTCCTCGAACTGATGGACTCTCCCTTCTCCAAAACAACGTCGAATCACCCCTCTTTGACGTCGTTTTCTAGGACACGCTCTTACTCCTCTCCCCCAAGCCCCTCCCCGCCAAACCCTGCCCTGTCCCCTCCGACAACGTCACACCCTCGCTCCTTTTCGCGCTCGACCCCAACGGCGTCGTTTTCTACATTGTGTGCAAAGACCAAATTATCCTCGATGTCGAGGCCAAACAGTTGCCCTACAAACACCTCTACCATGCCGATTGCATCACGTCGTGGCTCGACCTCCACACATCATGCCCGTTGTGCAGGCTCCGCCTTGAGGAAGAGGCGACACAGGAGGAGGAAGACGAAGGTGACGGGGTCGTGACGGAGATATGGAGGGAGCCTCGAGGTGATAGGTCGAGGTCAAGGCGGATCGGCAAGAAACCATGGAATCTGGTGTAATTCGATCTAGTGAAACGGTAACAACAATGGAAGCGAGGGAAATGAACTACGAACCCTAGATTTGGAGGTTTAATCGATGGGGATGCTAGGGTTTGAGGTAGAAGATGGCTTAATCGGTGGAGAAGTGAAATAATCGGTGGAAATCGATCAAAGGTGAATTGGTGCTAGAACAAGGTTTCAATTGGTAAAAGGGTGAGAAATGGTGAGGGAAGACGAATCGGAGATGTGGATCGGTGGAAATGACTTACGGTGAAGGTTCGATGATGATGATGTGGCTTGTGGTTGAAGAACTCGCTTGAGAGAGAGGAAGTAGATGAAGACACGAAGGTGAGGAGCTGTGTTGATGGAATCGCGTGAGAGAAAAATGATGTTGTATGTTGGCGTATGCGTGAGAGGATGTAGCTGATGAGGCTTGTGACGGAGTGAGGAATGATGTGGCTGTGAGGATAGCTGACGCGCCACGAGGCTGTAGGTGATTGGTGGAGAATGCTTTGGTGAAGGAGTGAGAATCTGATGGGAAATGAAAGAGAATGAAAGTGTAAATGGAAAGTGGCTAGAGAGAATCCCTTGGATTCTCTAGCCTTGAACTTCAAAGATGAATTGGTTCTGGAGTAATTCTCTACAGAATGCACAATTCATTTATCTCAAAATGTCTTCTCATGCAAGCTCTTAATTCATATCAATGATGAATGAAGGATTTTCTATCTTGTCTAACATTAATTTACCTTTGATCCCATCACTCTCTTGCATGTTTTTCTAACCTAGAGAGATATAAACTAAGAACATAGGATTTACATTCTCTAGAAAGAACAATGGGACTATAGGATTCAATTTCACTTTGTCTAACAAGGAAATTGATGCATTTGATCAATTTCTTTTTCCCAAACTAGGTATGTTAATGCACCTATATCTTTACCCAAGAATTGAAGTGTACTAGCTTGAGTATACAAATCATCCTTAATATATGAAGTATAAGACGCATTATGAATCCTAGATGACCTATATGAACTAGAATAGGACATCTTTGATTTTAAAAGTTTTTCTAGTCTAAAAGGTATACAAAATTCACACTTAGAAAAGTCCCAGGAAAAAGAGGTGAGTCAAAAAGACTGCTTAAGTACCAAGTCTTACCTTGCTAGAAATGTCTTAGGTTACTAAGAAGTTACCTCTTAAACTAAAATTACCTTTAAAATCAAAGGATAAAACTTACAAACAAACAATCAAAGACTTTCAAACTTTAATGACCCCTAAACGTGAAACACAAAAATCAAACAATCAATATAAAATTCTACTCCTATGATGAGGCTTGTAGCTTTGGCTAACAAGACACATTCACCAGTCTAAGCTATGTTAAAAAGAAAACAAGAAAAGTTGCCAAGAGTTTGAAAGAGCACCAAGGACTCTTCCAAAACACTTGGATTGTTTTAAATGGCCTTTTACAAAACAAAGCTAAAACTATAGTAGGCTAACACAAGCCTATTACACAAAAATGAACTCAAATCAATTACAAAGGAAAATAAAGACAACTGCTACGGTCCTAGTCCTGGCACACTTCTCCATGAAGAATCATGTGCCCTCACTATTGCTTCTTGACAACTTCAAGCTTTTATCTTTTGTCCAATCGAGATGCTGCTGCTACTTGTCTCTTGGATTCAGCTCACAATTCTCCTTGCAATCACCATGATTTCTCCCTGCATCTTCACTAAATTATTGCTTAAACTATGAACCAGATTAACCAGATTTAACAAATCAACAAATTAACCAGATTCAAACTAAATTGCTGCTCAAAATTCCAACTAATCAACTTTGCACATTGTTAACTCTTTGGCAAGTGTACCAAATCGTTCAAGTAGTAAAACCAGTAAGACCGGATATTGTTTCCCAAGAGACTCGTTTCACTAGACAATCGTATAATTTCTAACTAACCTAGACTAAAGAAGGCTTCCATAAATTGAGTTTTGGTGCAATTAAAGTGACTATGAAACATAAAAGATAAAAGTGATCTTAAGTACTCAAACACTTTGGAATGGAATGATTAGAAATTATGTGGAATGATATTGTTGGGGGTATGATTTCACCTACTTCACTCTTATGTATAGAAAATCACTTCCTCTTCATTAATATGTCAATGTCAATCTACTAATTTACTCAAACCCCAATCCCTTGGTAGAAAAAACCTAGACTTCCTCATTGGGCTCCAATCCCTTGGAAAACTAACAATTATTTCCGCATTAAGAATTGAGATTTTAAGACAACCAAAGGTCCTAGTTCTATCCCTAGATACTATTTCCTTTAGGTATTTAACCCAAATCAAGATTTACCCAACATTTCCCAATATCAAGCAAACCTTAAAATCATGTCATGGGTAGCAACTTCACAACAAGCATTAAGAGAAGAAATTAAACACTAACAATCAATGAAAGAGACATATATTCATTTCAAATTAAAAGTAAAGGTGAATCAGCCTAGACTGAAGACTAAATTGAATCATTCAAAGCTTTAGATCAAATCAAGTTAGCTCAGATTAAAGGTCAAGACGAGTCGACAAGAATTAAAGATTGAGTTGAGTCAACATAGATCGAATGTCGAATTGAGTTAGCTCAGGTCGAAAGTTGAGCCTAGTCGGTCGTCAACCCAAGACGAAACTTGAGACAAGTAGGTTCAAAACTAAAACTTGAGTGAAGTTGGCAAAGGTCAAAAGTCATGATAAATTTAAATTAGTAAAGATCAAGACATTCAACCCAAACTAAAAGTCAAACCAAGTCGACCCAAACCAAAAGTTATGAAGTTGTCTTGGATTAAAGGTTTAAATCATCTCAGATTGAAGACCAATGGACATGTCTTAAGCCAAAAGTCAAGTTGACTTGTCTTGATAAAAAACCAAGTCATATTGGACTAAAGGTTAAACTAAGTTGATTGAACCAATGATCACACCAAGTCAACATTAGTTCAAAATGAAAATTATTCAGACTTAGCCAAAGATCAAAGCAAGTCATCTTAAAGTGAATTGTTATAGAAGTAAAGGTTGGAATAAGTCAAGTAGAACCAAAAGTCGAAATAAGTGGAACCACAAATTACATAGTATTATTAATTTTTGATTTAAATATCCTTTTTATTTCTAAGTTATTTTTAAAAATTATATTTTATATTTAAGCTAAATTATATATCTATTTCATCTCTATAATTTATATTTTGTAAAAGTAATTTAAAACATTCTTTCCAACAAAGTTATATTATAATCCACTGTCAAACTTCGTTTATCAAATATGAAATACTCTACATTTGCTAAAAAGAAGATTTTACATTATTTTTGTAAAATATAGTGACAAAATGTTAAGTCCAGATTTAGCATATTTTTAATAAAACTCTATTAGTAGGTTATATTTAGTTCTTAATTTTCTATAATTTAAGTAGATTTCTGATTTTTAAAGGAAAAATAGGTCTTTTGCAGATATTGTTAATCACTTGTTTTGAATAAAAATTTTGTTTTCGTAGAATTTTTTGTTTTCTTTAAAAATTCATAAAAAGAAAATAAAGAAAAAATAGGTTAAAAAATTTAACTTCGGTTTAAGTTTTTGAGTTTTACTTGTTTTAAAGTGCAGCAACCCCAACCTGAAGCATAGTATGAACCTGGCTGGACCGAATTGAATCAAGGCGTGCTGAGGACTGTACTCCCTCGAAGGTGAGCCACCAATTGGAGCTAGTTCACGTCTCAAATGCAATGTTTTTCTTCATTTTAAATAGCCAGGCACATTCCAATCATAAAAGAATGTGCCTTTACCAGAGTCAGAACCTTTTTCCTTTTCTCGATTACCAATCATAAAAGAATATGCTAGAGAATTATGTCATTAGTAATCAAAGGCCCTATAATAAATTTCACTTCAGTCATGCCAAGTACTGAGAATCCAAAATAAGCATGATTAGAATCAATATCCAATAATCTCACTCTTCTATATTTTCTGTTGAACTTGAACTTTGTCTTCATTATGAACCATAGACATCACACTTTGTTCAGCTACTTTTAATTGTACCTACCTAAACTCCAATTTCTGATTGAGTTGTAGTTAATTGATCTAAAGGATCTTTCTTATCTAGGAAATTCAGAATTGAACTACTAGAAATCAAAATTGAAAGTAACATGAACAAGGATGAGTTTATGAACTAATTTTTCAGAATATTCAAGTTCTGTTCTATTTTCACCAATTCTGATATTTTATTCTGTTTTCTTCAATTCAAACCATTGTTCGTTCCTTTCTTATCATACGTATACAATCCTTTTACAGTTGATATAGTTGTTCTTGGTTCAGCTTTACAATTTCTCAGTTCTGCACTATTCTTGATGTTTTAATTCATTGGTTTGCCTTGTTTTAGGTTAGTAAACTTGCATGAAGCATCTTCAACACGTATGATTGTAGTTTTATAGATTAATTCAGTTCATTTCCATTTTTAGAAGTTAGATTTTTTAGTTTTTCCAGATTTAGGGAATTTTTCTATATTTTGATTATTTCTTGCAATTCTTTGTTCCAGAATGAAATTAGTAGTATGTTAAACTTATTTGCATGATCATTCCACCATACAGTCCATTGCATCACTGTTTCATACATTATCTGCATAATCGCAAAAGGCTGTAAAACTTGATTCACTGTCATAGGCTATTTTGCTGTCCAGATTTTGGTTTTATACGAGATTTTGCTTTTTGAGAGTATTTCTTGTTATTATTTTAACATAATATTCTAAAAGTTGTGTCATCAAAAGCGGAGGTTTTCTCTCGAGCTTGGACTGCAAGCTTGCTTCAACGGTTACTTTTGAAGATATTTCCAACGTGCATTGCCTCCAACATTTACTTCCCGCAAGTATCGTGCTCCCAGCGTCTTCTGCAAACTAGGGGCTGCCAACGTTTATATTTGCAATGTTTAATTAATTAAAATATTATTTTTCTAAAAGATATTTTGGATTTTTGGATAATGGGCCTGGTCCATGAGCTCTATAAATAGAGCACCTCCTCCACTCCAAAATAATCAGTTCTCTCATTCTCTCTTCTCTTTCTCTCATTCTCTTATTATTCTCTCCTTCCTTTTATTTCTTAAAATATTCTGGGTATTTTATTTTCTCTTTAAGAGATCCTTGCTAGTTCAGGGTATTTTATTTTCTCTTTAAAATATTGTTCTGAGAAGTTCCTGTTGTATCCTGGGGGCTTGCGTAATACACCGCGGATAAGTCCTTAAGGACAGTGACTCTACACGTCTCAGGAAATTTTTTTCGTGATTCTGTCAGCTTTTCTACAACAATCTTAAGGACTTATGACTGACAACAACAACAACTCAATCCCGGAGAATCAGAATACTGTTTCCAAAACTCAGACGGTCTTCGCCAAACCATTCCCGGATGTATCAAAAATTGAAGTCTTCTCTGGTCAGAAATTTCGGCGCTGGCAAGAACGTGTGTCAACTCTGTTAGACATGTACGGAGTCGCCTTTGCTCTTTCATCTTCAAAACCTGACTCCAGTCTCCCTCCAAATCCAAAACAAGTTGAAGATTGGGTTCATGCAAATAAGGTATGCCGACATACTTTACTTAGTGCACTTTCTAATAATTTGTTCGATGTATATTGTTCCTATAAGGAGGCGAAAGACATTTAGGATTCGTTGATTTTCAAATACACTGCTGAAGATGTAGTCAGACAAAGGTTCATTATTGGGAATTATTATCGTTGGGAAATGGTTGAAGACAAGGACAAAAAGTCGAAAATCAATGAGTACCATAAGCTACTCGAAGATATCAAAGCAGAGAATGTTCTTCTGCCAGATGAATTTGTCTCACAGCTTCTGGTCGAGAAATTGTCGCCTTCCTGGACTGATTACAAGCAATAACTGAAACATAGACACAAGCAAATGTCACTTTCAGAACTGATCACTCACATAATCGTTGAAGATACCAACAGGAAAGAATGTGCTGCTGCAAGGGCCAAAGCTTTGTCTGCAAAAGCAAACGTGGTAGAAGACAGACCTGCTCCAAAAAGGTACGAACATAAACCTGATCACAATAAGAAAAATTATTTTCGAAAATATCGTCCCAACGGATCTAACCTCACCTTTAAGAAGAAAGGAAATTGCTTCGTATGTGGGAAGTTGGGCCATCATGCACCGCAGTGCAGGCGCAAAGCAAGAAACGACAACCCTCCTAGGGCCAATATAGCCGAAGGAGATGATATTATTGTTGCGGTCGTTTCTCAAGTAAATCTGATGACCAATGTGAACAAGTGGGTGGTAGACTCTGGTGCTACTAGGCATATCTGTGCAAACAGAAGTGCCTTTACCTCTTACACTAGTGTAGGAGATGGAGAAGAACATGTCTACCTCGGCGATTTCAGGAGCACTCTTGTTCTGGGAAAAGGGAAAGTTCTTCTCAAACTCACATCTGGAAAGACTCTGGCCTTGAGTGATGTGCTACATGTGCCATTAATCAGAGTTAATTTAATCTCTGTGGCACTACTTGGAAAAGTGGGGGTTAAAGTGTCATTCGAGTCGGACAAGATTGTAATGACAAAGAATAATGTTTTTTGTGGGGAAGGGATATTGTGATCAAGGTCTCTTTGTACTTAACATTTCTGAAAATATTAATGAATCGTCTTCTTCTGCTTATATTGTTGACTCGTATGATTTATGGCATGCTAGATTAGGACATTTGAATTCTTCTTATGTTATGAAATTACAACGACTAGGACTGATTAATATGCATGATAAACAGAGTAGTAAATGTGATATATGTGTAGAATCTAAAATAACAAAGAAAACATGTTTTTCTGTAGAACGCCAAACTGAATTATCAGGTCTAATTCATACTGATCTAGCTGATATGAAACAAACCATGTCTAGAGGAGGTAAAAATTATTTTGTGACCTTTATAGATGATTATTCTAGATACACAAAGTTTACTTAATCAAACATAAAGATGAAGCCTTTGATATGTTTCTAACCTATAAAGCAGAAGTAGAAAATCAATTAAATAAGAAAATTAAGAGGATTAGATCAGATAGAGGTGGTGAATATGTACTGTTTAATGACTATTGTGTTAAAGAAGGGATCATCCATGAAGTAACCCCACCATATTCACCTGAGTCTAATGGAGTAGCTGAGAGAAAGAATAGAACTCTTAAGGAGATGATGAATGCGATGCTTATTAGTTCTAGTGCACCTGATAACCTTTGGGGAGAAGCCTTGCTTACTGCTTGTTTTTTACAAAATAGAGTACCTCATAAGAAAACTGGTAAAACTCCCTATGAGTTGTGGAGAGGCAATCAACCTAACCTTAAATATCTAAGAGTGTGGGGGTGCCTAGCTAAGGTGATGTTACCCGATCCTAAGAAAAGGAAAATAGGTTCTAAAACCTCTGATTGCATGTTCTTAGGCTATGCTGAACACAGTGCTGCCTATAGGTTTCTAGTTCTTAAAAGTGATATACTTGAAAGAAATTCTATAATGGAGACGAAAAATGCTGAGTTTTTTGAACATGTTTTTCCTTTAAAGGTTAATGAGATGTCTCAACCTATAGATAATAATAATACTGATGCCTTGTGTGAAGAATTAAGAAAAAGTAAAAGACAGAGGAAGGAAACTTCTTTTGGTAATGATTTTTATACTTATCTGGTTGATAATGATCCTAGTAGCTTTGTAGAAGCCATTAGTGCTCCTGATGTAAAACAGTGGGATAAAGCCATTAAGACTGAAATTGAATCAATTCAGAAAAATAATACTTGGACCTTAGTAGATTTGCCTAAAGGAGCAAAACCCATTGGTTGTAAGTGGATTTTTAAGAAAAAGTATCATCCTAATGGATCTATAGAGAAGTATAAGGCAAGATTAGTAGCAAAAGGTTTTACTCAAAAACCCAACATAGATTACTTTGATACTTTTGCCCCTGTGACTAGGATTTCCTTTATTCGAGTATTGTTAGCCTTAATAGCAATCCATAAGCTAGTGATACACCAAATGGATGTTAAAACTGCCTTTTTGAATGGTGATTTAGAGGGGAAATTTATATGACTCAACCTGAAGGGTGTGTTGTACCTGGTCAAGAGAATAAGGTATGTAAACTTTTAAAATCTTTGTATGGTTGAAACAAGCACCAAAACAGTGGCATGAAAAACTTGATAATGTATTGCTATGTGATGGTTTTTCACCTAATGATGCTGATAAATGCGTGTATTCTAAATTTGAAAATGGTGATTATGTCATTATATGTTTGTATGTGGATGACATGTTAATATTTGGTACATGCAATGAAATTGTTGCTAGAACTAAACTGTTTCTAGGATCAAATTTTGAAATGAAAGACATGGGTGAAGCCAATGTAATTTTAGGTGTTAGAATCATAAGGAAGGGAGATAGTATTTTACTATCCCAAGAACAATACATTGAGAAACTTCTTAAGAAGTTTGAGTATTATGATTTCAAACCCGTGAGTACCCCTTATGATGCTAACTCTAAATTAATGAAAAATAGAGAGAATCGTTATCTCAGCCTCAGTATGCCCAGATAATTAGGAGCTTACTGCACTTGATGAGCTTTTCTAGACCTGATATTGCTTATGCAGTAGGTAGACTGAGTAGGTACACTCAATGTCCAAATCAGGAACATTGGGATGCACTTGCCAGGCTTATGAGATACTTAAGAGGTTCAATGAATTATGCCATTGAATATAGTGGATTTCCCGCTGTACTAGAAGGGTATAATGATGCTAACTGGATCTCTGATTCAGATGAGACAAAATCCACTAGTGGTTATGTATTCACACTTGGGGGTGGTGCGATTATATGGAGATCAGCCAGACAAACTATTATTACAAGATCAACAATGAAATCTGAGTTTGTCGCTCTTGAGATGGCTGGTAGCGAGGCTGAGTGGTTAAAAAACTTCTTAGCAAACATTCCACTAGGAATGAAACCAACCCCATCGGTGTCTATACACTGTGATTGCCAATCGACAATAGCTATAGCTAAAATCAAGAATTACAATGGAAAGAATAGACATATCCAATTGAGACACAATTTGGTGAAGCAGCTGCTAAAGAGTGTAATTATTTCCATTGACTATGTGAAGTCAGAACGAAATCTAGCAGATCCTCCAACAAAACCCTTGGGAAGAAATATGATTTTAGAAACATCGAGGGGAATGAGACTTAAGCCACTGGCAAACAAACAAGTGATGGTAACCCAACCTTTGTGATTGGAGATCCATGAATAAGGTTCATATGGGTAAAAACAAGTCACTTGTTAGTTCTGATAGCACTAATTTGATTTTAAATCAAACATGTTCATTCCTATGGTGTGTGTGAAAGTGCTAGAGACTGCCTTTTTTGAGAGGTTAAACTTTGTAATTAAATAAAGTTTTAATGATCTTCATATCTCTTATGGGTGGTGTATGATTTGCAACATACACTTGATGAAATCACCTATATGAGTGTCAAGTGGGGCCGCTTGCATGAGATCTTGGCATGATCTCTAGAGCACTCATGAATACCGGGCACGCGCATGACCTAGTTAGCGCATCACAGCGATACAATAAGGATTGTGGGGGTGTAATGTGTCGATAAACCTCTAATACATTCAAGTGTCTTTGGCTCATATAGCTTGCTATACCAATTACACTGTGTGTTAAGTTTCTTGATCTAGGACTGGTTCATATAGCTTGCTATACCAGCTCTGATGCATTACATCTTATAAAACCCAGGATTTACTTCTTTTCTTTCTTTCAATCATTGTTTCTTATCTTTTGCAATATGTGGGGGATTGTTATTATTTTAACATAATATTGCAAAAGTTGTGTCATCAAAAGCGGAGGTTTTCTCTCGAGCTTGGACTACAAGCTTGCTTCAACGGTTACTTTTGAAGATATTTCCAACGTGCATTGCCTCCAACGTTTACTTCCCGCAAGTATCGTGCTCCTAGCATCTTCCACAAGCTAGGGGCTGTCAACGTTTATATTTGCAATGTTTAATTAATTAAAATATTATTTTTCTAAAAGATATTTTGGATTTTTGGATAATGGGCCTGGTCCATGAGTTCTATAAATAGAGCATCTCCTCCACTCCAAAATCATCAGTTCTCTCATTTTCTCTTCTCTTTCTCTCATTCTCTTATTATTCTCTCATTCCTTTTATTTCTTAAAATATTCTGGGTATTTTATTTTCTCTTTAAGAGATCCTTGCTAGTTCTGAGATCCTCAGAAATTGTTCTGAGAAGTTCCTGTTGTATCTTGGGGGCTTGCGTAATACATCACGGATAAGTCCTTAAAGACAGTGACTCTACACGCTTCAGAAAATTTTGTTCGTGATTCTGTCAACTTTTCTACAACATTTCTTCTAAATACTTTCATTTGCATTGCTAAAATCATTCAAACGTGTTCCAAGCATTAACATTGCATAATCCACTTTTTTAGTTCATTGCGGTATTTTATAGAACAGTTTCATTTCCATTGTTTTAGTATTTCAGTGCATCTTTAATTCAGATTTTAGGTTTCAATTGAAGATCCATTCATTGTCTGTAGTTCTTTTTATTTTATTTTCCCCCAAATTATTCGTTTTAAACTTGGTTAGGATAATACAAATACTTCTCCACATAAGATTTCTTTAGGTTGACACTCATGGTCAACCTTATGCTATATTAGGAGGACTTTGGATTATTGTATGAACTTGATTGCGACTATACAGTTCATCAAGGTTCCTACAAAAAGAATTTGGATCAGTTTGGACATAATTTACTCTATTTATAATCAAATTATGCCACAAAAGTAGATTTTAACTTTCAAAAGTTTGATTCAATTTAACTTCATATTTTCTTCTTCTATAAATACATACAAGAAGATTTATCCAAATTGGTCATTATTTTGAAAGCAAGTAAAAGCTTTAAGAGAGCTAAAGCCAATAGGAATATATACCTTTGTCATCTAATTTTAGAACAACATTATCCCTTGTCAATACTAAATTTCCTCCGATGGTTTTATTTCTCATGTTTTTATCTCGATTTTCATTTTATTTATTTATTTATTTATTTTAATTATTTTTATTTTATTCCTTTATTTTTATTTTATTTTATTTTTATTTTATCTTAAGTATTCTATTTTTTTTTCTTTTCATAATTTTCATTTTAGGTTTTGTCTTTAATTGATATTGTTAGTTTTGCCCTAATATAATTAAGTTAGTTAAAAAAAATAAAAAAGTATAATAAAAAAAAAACTAAAAAGTTTAGAATGTGTAGTGTAGTAAAGCAAAAAGAGGTTTGGTGGTGAGAACGGACTACGAGCAGAGGCAGTTTTGGGATTTGGCAGAGAAAACGGTGGTGAACGACAAAAGGAATTGAGAATTATCATCCAGGGAGAGAGAACATTAGCCATGGAGAAAAAAGGCAACAACAAAAAGGAAGTCTTCCGTTGAGAGAAGAGAGAGAACAGTGTTACGATTTCACCATTTCATCAACAGAGAGGAAACAAAGCCAGCCAAAGGAAGGGAGGAGGCCTCCGGAGGTGCTAGGCTATCAGCAGCAAGTGGAGCTTCGAGAGGTAAGCCAACCATGCTCAAACCTTATTCACTTGTATTGTCCTGTAGATTGGGTGCATTGTATGTCATTTTATATTTGATTTGGCTCTGTTGAACATGATATTATGGCATGATCAGTCTCCCCTATTCGTCTTCACCCAACGCAAAAGCACGCTTCATCTCTAACCTGAACCCTCTTGATCCATGCTTTGAGTCCTCTTCGCCCAAAATCACCGAATGGCCCTCACAGAAGAGAACAAATTGATATCCCAGCCTAACCCCTTCAACGTCACAACCACCCGCAGACTCAACCCCTCCTTCATTTTCCATTATACCCTTCTCTTCCTTATCTTCCAACATTAACAACAA
The DNA here is from genome assembly GCA_027742785.1 of Vigna reflexopilosa. Lineage (NCBI taxonomy): Eukaryota > Viridiplantae > Streptophyta > Magnoliopsida > Fabales > Fabaceae > Vigna > Vigna reflexopilosa. The sequence goes on along the minus strand of CM050928.1, from coordinate 22,966,269 downwards.
TATAACTCAGGGAAGAACAACATCAGCCAAGCTGAATCAAATCAACATAAAAAAGAATAAACCCCTCGCACACAACCTCATTATCCTCAATCTCTTCTCATAAGCCCTATAAACAACCTCTGTATCGCAAATTCGAACCTTTTGAATATGAATCATGCCATGAAAGAAGAAAAGCCGTGATCCATTCTTCACCAACGATTCCCGAAAACGCTAAAAGCCCAATACCTCCGGCTCACTCTGGATCCAAGAGAGGTGCCTCTCCTGCGCCACTATCGGCTCCGTTAGTGACGAAACGTCGACGGTGTGTGGAGGTGATCGGTTGGTGGGGAGCGTGGTGACAATTTCGATAGGGTGGCGTCTTCGGAAATCGAAGGTTCTGATACGGTTTCGTTTAAAGCTTCGAGTCGGAAACTGGGGCAAAGGGGGACGGCTGCCGGCGATTTGATGGTGGCCGGTTCGGTGGAGGCGACGGAAAACAGTTTCGCCGGTGGTGGCAGTCTCGAACTCGAAGGAGAGGAATAAGGTCTCCCTGTTTGCGGGCAAAGAGGAGAATGGAGAGAAATCCAGCGCCGCGGCCGGCAGTAGCTCCGGCGGCGCTCGAAGGCGCCGGCGACGTCGTGGACAACCCCTCGCTGTGGCCGTTTGGCGAGTGGCGGAGGTGGGTACCCTCTAGGGTTTCGCTCAAAGGAAGAGGCCTGGCTCTCTTGGCTGCTGAATGCGAAAGTGAGTGAGTGTGAGGCAAGGGAGAGAACCCTGAAGAAGCCTTGGTCCAAGTTCTTGGGCTTCGTTTCTTTTTTCTTTTTTTATTTAAAATAAACAAAAAACTTTTCCTACACCTTCTTTGCTCCCACACGCACCCCTTTTTTTTACTTTCTTTCTGTCTGGGCCAGCTCTAGGCGAAGTCAAAAACGAACAAAAAGAGTTTTTCCTGCACCCCTTTTATTCCCATTACGCACCCCGCTCTCTTTGGGCTTAAGCCCATCCTGTCTAAAAAAACCTTCCTTCCCTGCACTCCTGTTTTTGCTAAATCTCTACCCCATCCAGTTTGGGTTTAAGCTAAGATTGTTTATAAAAATGGTTTAGACACTCCTTTTCTTATTTAGGCATCTCTACACCCCTTTTCTTATTTTATCATTTCATTCTTTATTTTATTTTTATTTTCATTTTTATTTTTATTTATTTATTTATCTTTTTTATTTTATTTCTATTTTTATTTTTCCTTTTTTTTTGTTTTAAATATTTATCTACTTTTTAAATGAATAAATATTAAAAACAATAAAAATGATTTTAAGGAAAGGTTAATTACTCGTGTGACCGCACGCGTCGTTCTAGTGCTTAATACATTATCTTTTTCTTTTAAAAAATAATTAAAAATAGAAAAAAAAGTTTTAAAGGTTAAGCACATGTGTGATCGCTCGCATCGTCCTTGTGCTAAAAACATTTTCTCCTTTTAGAAAATAAGTAAAAAAATGTTTTAAAGGTTAAACACATGTGTGATCGCTCTCATCGTCCTTGTGCTAAAAACCTTTTCTCTTTCTTTTATAAAAAAAATACCAAAAAATGTTTTAAAGGTTAAGCACATGTGTGATCGGTTGCATCGTCTTTGTGTTGAAAACCTTTTCTCTTTCTTTTATAAAAATACCAAAAAATGTTTTAAAGGTTAAGCACATGTGTGATCGATAACATCGTCTTTGTACTAAAAACCTTTTTCATTTTTATATAAAAATACCAAAAATATAAAACATTCATATTTTCGAACAAACAAACAATCTTCCGGCTAAAACTACGCCTGATTTCTCATTTTGAGAATACATAGGAGCAAAGTCAATCCTTGTCGGGCACAAAAATAAAAAAAAAAATTTTATTTCTTTAGAATTTTATTTTTAGGGATAATCAAACATTTTGAAAATTACATCACATTCACGTATTTAATTAAAGGTACTGCCTTAGGGCAGGCGTTGTAGGGTGCTAATATTTTCCCTACACATAACCGACTCTCGAACCAGAATTTGGTTTTCGTGGACCTTGCCTTATCTTTTTACGATTTTTTCTATAGTTTTCCATAATAAAATATAGTGACGACTCCAAATATCTTTTTTCTAAAATCGTCTCTTTTTTTTGGATCGTCGTCCTGTCGCGATTTCCGTTGCGACATTTCTAAAGCGTGGCCAATGCAAAATTGTAATCTTCAAATAACCTGGTGACATTGTAATGAATAAGAACAACAATGGTTCTGCCTTATCTTGCAAAACGAATCAATCACAACTAAAATACATTGTCCTGCATCAAAAAAGATATTTCTTTGTTGTTACAATCATATAGGAAGCTAACTAATACCATTGCCAATTTGTAACAATGGAGTGTGATGATGTTGGAAAATCCATCTCCCTCTACAACATTTATTCCCTGCTTCTATCCAAGTTCTTGTTCCTCCTATGTACCAAACAACTAAGAAATAAGAGAATTATCCATCATCATATATAGAAACCTTTGAATTTGCAGTTCTCTCCAACTATAATCAGCCTGAAGTAGCTTCACCAATAATCGCAACAAGAGCATGTACCATCCTTAAAATGGTGGAATCGATTGGTGTCCCTGACGACAATTTCACGTTGAACTATCTTAGAGATAAGCTTGACAGCAATATGACAATCTCCACAAACACGGAGGTTTTTGGTAATTCTGATTGGAGATTCACGGGTATTCAAAATAGCAAACATAATTGCTAACTTCTCGCTATGAACAGCTAGATGGCATTCTTTATCCTCCTCCTCCACGTCATGAAGAGCAGAATCAGTCTTAGGGACGTATCCTAACTCTTTCATCTTCCCAACCAGCACACTCAACTCTTCATATATCTCCTTTGACTGTGGGTGTGACGTGTCACCCGCAAGAAAGGTGTGGACCTGATTATTCAGCTCAACATTGCTGACCTCAGGTCTTTTTCGAATTTTTCTTCTCTTCATTAGTGATCGAGTAGCTGTTACTTCTGTCCAACTACCAGCCTTTGCATAAATATTTGATAACAACACATAGTAGCCAGATTCCTCAGGAGCCAACTGAAGAAGTTTGTCAGCAGCTACAAGCCCAATATCCATGTTGGAGTACACCCGACAGGAGCTAAGCAGTGTTCCCCAAATTCTTTCATTAGGCTCCATTGGCATCTGTTTGATGAAATTATAGGCCTCATCTACTCGTCCAGATCTTCCTAAAAGATCCACCAAACAAGAAAAGTGTTCAATTCTTGGTGTTATTCCATAATCGTCTGTCATCTGCTTAAAGTAAAGCTTCCCTTCATTGTATAATCCTGAATGGCTACAGGCTGAGATAATTGCGACAAAGGCAATGGAATCTGGACTTTGACCTGAATTTAGCATTTCATTGAAGAGTGCCACAGCATTATAACCTTTCCCAGTCATACCATAGGCAGATATCAATGAAGTCCAAGATGCAATGTCACGAAACTTCATTCTGTCAAACACTCTTCTTGCATCTTCTAGACATCCACATCTAGCATACATGTCTATCAATGAATTCTCCAAAAGCAAATTTGGACATAGATTCTTCCTCTCAATATATTCATGAATCCTCCTTCCTAACAACAAAGCTGAAAGATCGCCACATGCTGGAAGTACACTAGCACAAGTGATTGCATCTGGTTCCACTTCACATTTCTCCATTTGTAAATAAAGATCAACAGCTTTTTCAGGCATTGAGTTTTTCATATACACAGTTATCATCACATTCCATGAGACCAAATTTTTCTTCTCCAAATTCACAAACATCTGCTTAACATAAGAAATAATTTCTGATGAAGTGTCGGTTTATGCCTTAGAGACTCCATTTCTCGGCAAATCTGTAGCACATCATCAAACCGCTTATTCTGAACATATCCAGCAACCATTGAGTTCCATGAAACAACATCTCTACTTGGCATTTCACCAAGAACACGTCGTGCCTCTAGCAAGCAACCACACTTACCGTACAACGCAATAAGACCATTTCCAACAAATAAATTCAAGTCAAACCCAACCTTAAAAAGAACTCCGTGAAGTTGAAACCCGATTCTCGGATTGTCAGAGGAAGAGCAAGCCTTCAAAACACAAGCGTAAGTATAATTATCAGGACTAAATCCATCACCAACCATGTCCCTGAAAACAAGCAATGCATCATTGTACCGATGGTTATTCACATAGCTTCTGATCATGACATTATAGAAAATAACATTCCTCTCAGGAATTCCATCAAACACCTTGCGTGCTAGTCCAGGTTCTCCGCAGGCAGCATAGGCTCGCATGAGTTTGATTCCCAGAGACGGGTTTTCGTGAAAACTGAGATTAAAAGCCTTCGAATTCACATTTTTCAATGTTTTGATATCTGGGTATTGGTCTAACGCTTTGCCCAGAAGTTCCAAAACAAGAACTGGGTTTTGTGAGGACCCCGATGATTTTCTAATTGAAGAAACCAATGCCTGTAACTTGGGAAATTGGTGAGTCAACGGAGCAATTGGTTTCATGAATTGAAACTGTTACTATTGTTATGTTAAAAATGAGAGGAAGAGAGGAAAGAAGAGCAAAGGAACAACAAGTTCAAGAGAGTCACTTTCTTTTCTGAAATGGACATAGCACATGTTCAGATATTCCTCACAGTTTGTAAAGATTGACCATAAAATGTGTTACAAAGTTAAAAACAAGAGCTTTCTCTCTTATTAGAAGACGGAGAATGATGATGTGCATTTTAAGAAGGAAAATGCTGTATTGACAACATGGAAGATGAGGCAAACATTGCTCAGGTGACAAAGGTTAGAAAGGTAATATGGATTCACGTTTAAATATTTCTAAATTTTCTAGGGTTGGGAGGCAGAAGAATAGATTGGTAAGGAGAAAGAGAGGAGAGAGAAGTGATGGTGTTGTTGAAGGCATGGTGCTGCCGTGTTCGAAGGAGTCCAATCCTTGGTAGCGGCGGTTTAGGAACGACCATATGAGGGTGTCGAAACCTTGGTAGTGGCGTTGTGGGAACCTTCATTTGACCAGAACTATCGATGGAGAGTGAATCATTGGTCACCGTCACCGTAAGAGTGATCATCGGAGAGTATGTTTTCTTTTGGGGTTCAGTTACTTCCTATAAATCTCAAACCATTTGGAAAAATCCATGATCTTTAAGATTCTTTGTCTGTCATACTCTTTGCTGAATATTTGGCTTGCCTTTTGAGTTTGTTACACAAATTTTTAAGTAATCTTTTCAAGAACATGTTGATTTGGCTTTCATAGTGATCGGGTTTAGATATCAATTATTAAACAAAAATCTTCAATTCATTATTTGTGGTGCATACCAATAAAAATTTGAAAGGTGAAATAAAATGAAGCTTAACAGGATCAAGTTAAGAACAAAAGAACGACATCAAGAAAAAAAATTAGCAACACTATTAGAAGAATAGTTTTTATTTTATCTTCATTCTCACATTTAATAGTTTCTAGAACAACTCTGCATTCAATTCCTTTGTTGTCACTAGTAATAGGCATCACTTGTCCACTGTTATTGTTAAGTTGAACTATCTTAAAGATAATATTTATTAATAAAATGTATGATAATATGTTTAAATTTAAATAAATTGTCAAATAAAAATGCGGTGAAATTTAAAGAAGTAATTATTAAAAAATAAAAATGAAAAAAATAATTATTTAAAAGGTGAAATTGAAAAATATAGATATAGATGAAACGATTATCTCTCTTCTAATAAAAGAAAATGCCATTTGAAATGAAATTAAAGAAAAAATGTTTGTCTGAGGTTTGAATTCTAAAGATTTAACAGTGTTTTTAGTGACTTATTTGTTGACAGGAAAAGGAGCGGGAGCATAGATTTATATTTATTGCAACAAAGGGATGGTCTTCTTTGAGGTTTGGTAATTTTGCAAGAAAAGGAGAGATTTGGATGGACAAAAGCAAGAGTTTGAATTTGGCAAATCTAGTGCAACTTTGCATCGCCAACAAAGATCTTTTAGCTGGCAAGGTTCTTCATGCTCGACTTTTCCGTCTCCGTCTTTTGTCTGACACCTTTCTCTCCAACCACTTCATCGAACTTTATTCCAAGTGTGATGAAATTGCCTCCGCCCACAATGTGTTCGACAATATACCTCACAAAAATATCTTTTCCTGGAACGCCATTTTGGCTGCTTATTGCAAAACCCGCAACTTGCAACGCGCGTGCCGTCTGTTCCTGCAAATGCCTCAGAGGAATACCGTCTCACTGAACACCTTAATCAGCACAATGGTCAGGTGTGGCTATGAACGTCAAGCAGTGGATACCTACGATTCGATGATGCTGGATGGAATTAAACCCTCCCACATAACGTTCGCTACTGTTTTTAGTGCTTGTGGTACTTTGTTGGATGTGGACTGTGGCAGGAGAAATCATGGGTTTGTGGTCAAGGTTGGTCTTGAAAGTAATATATATGTCGTTAATGCTCTTTTGTGCATGTATGCTAAGTGTTGGCTTAATGTGGATGCGCTTCGTGTTTTTAGGGACATTCCTGAGCCTAATGAGGTTACTTTCACCACCATGATAGGGGCATTAGCTCAGACAGATCAATTCAAGGAAGCTTTGGAATTGTTTAGACTTATGTTGAGAAAAAGGGTTCCTATTGATTCTGTCGCCTTGTCCAGCATATTGGGTGTCTGTGCAAAAGGGGAAAGGGGCATCGGTCTCTGTCATGGTCTCTCATGTAATGCACAAGGAAAACAAATGCACACAATGTCAATTAAACTGGGATTTGATAGAGACCTCCATTTATGCAACTCTTTGCTTGATATGTATGTGAAAATTGGGGATATGGAAAGTGCTGAGATGGTTTTTGTTAATTTGAATCAACACAGTAATGTTTCTTGGAATATAATGATAGCTGGGTATGGAAATAGATGTAACAGTGAGAAAGCGGCAGAGTATCTTCATAGAATGCAGTGTGATGGATATGAACCAGATGATGTTACATATATTAATATGCTGACAGCGTGTGTCAAGTCTGGGGATGTAAGAATCGGGCGTCTAATATTTGACTGCATGCCATGCCCAAATTTGGCTTCATGGAATGCTATACTCTCAGTCTATAATCAAATTGCGGACCATAGAGAGGCAATTGAACTGTTTAGAAAAATGCAATTTCAATGCCAACATCCTGATCGGACTACTTTGGCCATTACTCTCAGTTCATGTGCTGAACTTAGACTTCTTGAGGTTGGAAAAGAGATTCATGCTGCAACTCAAAAGTTTGGATTTTATGATGATGTCTACGTTGCCAGTAGCCTTATTAATATGTACTCCAAGTGTGGGAAAATGGAGTTGTGTGAGCATGTGTTCAGTAAACTTCCTGAACTAGATATTGTATGTTGGAACTCAATGTTAACAGGGTTCTCAATCAATGCTCTTGAACAAGATGCCTTGTCTTTGTTCAAACAGATGCGATCACTTGGCTTCTTCCCATCTGAGTTTTCTTTTGCTACCATAGTGAGCTCTTGTGCAAAAATTTCTTCATTGTTTCAAGGCCAACTGTTTCATGCTCAGATCATAAAAGATGGTTTTCTAGATGACATATTTGTCGGGAGTTCTCTAATAGAAATGTATTGTAAATGTGGTGATGTGCATGGGGCCAGATGTTTTTTTGAATTGATGCCTGGTAAAAATACCGTTACCTGGAATGAAATGATACATGGTTATGCACAAAATGGAGATGGTCGTAGTGCTCTATGCCTTTATAATGACATGATTTCATATGGTGAGAAACCTGATGATATTACTTTTGTTGCTGTTTTAACTGCTTGTAGCCACTCGTCTTTGGTTGATGAAGGACTTGAAATATTCAATGCCATGCTGCCAAAATTTGGAGTGGTGCCAAAGTTGGATCATTACACTTCCATCATAGATTGTCTGAGTCGAGCAGGGAGATTTCATGAAGTAGAAGTCTTTCTAGATACCATGCCATGTAAAGATGATGCAGTTGTATGGGAGGTTGTGTTAAGTTCATGTCGTATTCATGCTAACGTAACCTTAGCAAAAAGAGCTGCTGAGGAACTCTATCGACTGGACCCCCAAAATTCTGCTTCATATGTGCTTCTTGCCAACACGTACTCTTCTTTGGGAAGATGGGATGATGCACGTGTTTTAAGGGATATGATGAGTGATAAAAAGGTCCTTAAGGATCCTGGCTATAGCAGGAGTGTGTGCAAGAATGATACACAAATGATTCTTGAAAACAAACAATAATCTCATTATGATGGTCGTTAGCACCTCTGTAGAGACCTCGATCATTTATACAAAAGGGACCTTGTGTTCTACTGGAAGATCGATGATACTTCTCATGACAACGCTTTTATGACTATCAGTTGCTTATTAAACTGGAGACTGATGTTGTCTGAGTGACATATTCCCTCTGAAAATTTGCATGGAGAACATCGATCACGTGGTTTAGGAAGTTGGGACTTTGAATTAATAATATTAGAGCTTGAGGAGTCTATTCTTGCAGGATATGTTATCTTCTAGGCTATTGTATTATTAGTAATTTACACCTTTCATGTCACTGGTGAAGGCAACTACGCTGGCGCCATTTTTTGCGGTAGGTGGGTTGGATGGGTATTGATTATAACAAGGAGAGAAGTTGGTGTTTTCTTTCATTGGCTTAAGCACCAAACAGGTAAACATGTTAGCTTGTACTCTTTAGTCTCCAATTATGTGGTTGCCCTCTTTTTATTCTTTCAATTATACATTTTCAATTTTTTTTATCTAAATTTTAGAGGTGCATTTTACACACTAGCATTAGCTAAAAGTTTTCTCTTTCAAACATATAAAAATATCCTACCTTTTTTCATTAAAGGAAGAACCTTACCAGTCAAGAAACAAAAAGAAAATAATAGTAAAACCCAATGGTTGAATAATCAGCCAACAAGGGATACATAAAAAAGGAGGGAAGTAAGAATTTTGTTGTCTATATTTTTTTGGTTGTGTTGACCGTAGGTGTGCCCATTTGATTGGATCTGTCATACTGAGATGGAGTTGTTGCAAGCACTGTGGGGTGTACCTGCGAAAACTTTAACGCCTAAATCAGTGATGGGCAAGGTAAAACTGTTTAATGGTGAATTGAAACGGGCCCTGTGAAGGTGACAAATGAACATTAATGGGGTAGATAGGTGAAATGTGTGGATCAATTTTTGTCATCTTGTCATATCTTGTTAGAAGATCTGTTGTGGATTAGTCAGGTGTCTTTTTGTAAGCAACATACATGTGTGTCAATGGATATTGTGTGATTTCAGAAATTAGGTGACAAATGGGTTTAGTGGAGGGATGAGCCAAGCATGGAGTTGGTATCAACAAGAGCTCTGATGGAATGGGTGCTCTCTAGAATTGAATCCAAAATAGTTGCCAGTCAACTACTTGGGCAGTCCGAGGAGTTACTTGGAGGATGAGTTAATAGAGGTAATGGTCCTTCAGGGATTTCAAATGCCTTCAGGGCACTCAAATCCAACCACTTAAAGCAACAAGGACAGAAGAATCGTCTGGGAGTGCGAGAGTGAACTGAAGGTCAACCTCCAAAATGCGAGATTGACATAAGAATGAATAAGTCTGAGTGAGTAAGTTTAGAATGAGCGTGAATAAGAGTATGAGTTTGAGAAGGTGGCGAAGGTGGCTGGAGAAGGTAGAAAGGGAGACAAGAGAAGGTGGTCGCGAAGGTATGTGTTACGATCTAAGGTAGGGGTAATAATAAGGGTTAGAAAGTAGATGAGCAGAGAGAATATTTAGTATAAGTTAATTAGAGTAAATAAATATAGTATAAGTTAATTAGAGTAAATAAATATATATTTAGGGAAATATTCAATATAAGATATTTATAATTAAGGATATATGTAGGATAATATACGGAGAGATATTTATATTAAATATAGGGATATTTATATTAAATATTGAATATTAAATATAGGGATATTTATATTAAATATTGAATATTAAATATAGGGATATTTATATTAAATATTAAATATAAGAATATTTATATTAAATGCAGATATATTCTAGAGGAATATTTAATAAGAGATGGGCGGGAAATAATTAATATAAATAAGGGTAGAGTCTAGGGTTAAAAGGAGGCTTTTGATTATTGAGTTTTGTGACAGACATTATTGTCTTGTGAGGGAGGTTATGCTCTCAAAGTAATTGAAGGAGGTTATGCTCCCAATTATTGTTTATCCTTGTTTATTCAGATATTACCATCAATAAAAGAGATTCATTTATCCAATATCATTCGTTTATTGTTTTGTTACGTGTGAGAGAGTGTGAAAGGTTATATTTGGTTAGTTTACGTACTCAGGTACGTAACAATTGGTCCGACCTGCCGGATCGTCAAGGGAGGAAACTGCCGGATCCTAATAGAGACGAGTGAAAGACATCATGGAGGAAAGAATAAATGCAGTTGAAGGGAAACTGGAGAGCATGGAGCAGAGACTAAAGAACATGGAGTTCTCCCTAAGGAGGTTGAAGGCAGAGTTGAGTGGAATACGCCATGAAGTCCAAGCTCCAAATGGGAAGGGACTGCTGGAACCGAACGATAGTGGACTAAAGGATTCGAACGTGGTCGAACTGCCAGAACTGAACGATAGCAGACTGCTGGATCTGAACGTGAAAGAACGGACGGAACCTATAGAGAGAGGACTTACCGAGCCGAACGGGAGGAGACGGCCAGAACCGAGCGTGAGAAAACTACCTGAACCAAACGGTCTAGTATTGGAAGGAAGAATGAAGGCTTTGGAAGGAAGGGCAAATGGAAGAATCAATACCTTGGAAAGAACAATGGAGTCTGTGAAGAGATGGGCCGACAAAAAGAACAGGGGGCTTGCAGTGTTTGGTACACTGGCAGAAGGAAAAGAGCGACGTGAAGTACTGAAAGACATTGAAAACCATTCCCTCAGGGCTTATGATTTAGGAGAAGTGGTAACCATAATGCTCGACGAAGAATGGAAGACATTAGAGAAGGTTTTACCACCACCCGAACCTCCAGACATGAATTGATGAGGAGCCATGAGATCTAGCTCTCCGTTTCCAACCTTGAGGATAAGGTTGTTTTGCAGCGGGGTGTAATGTTACGATCTAAGGTAGGGGTAATAATAAGGGTTAGAAAGTAGATGAGCAGAGAGAATATTTAGTATAAGTTAATTAGAGTAAATAAATATAGTATAAGTTAATTAGAGTAAATAAATATATATTTAGGGAAATATTCAATATAAGATATTTATAATTAAGGATATATGTAGGATAATATACGGAGAGATATTTATATTAAATATAGGGATATTTATATTAAATATTGAATATTAAATATAGGGATATTTATATTAAATATTGAATATTAAATATAGGGATATTTATATTAAATATTAAATATAAGAATATTTATATTAAATGCAGATATATTCTAGAGGAATATTTAATAAGAGATGGGCGGGAAATAATTAATATAAATAAGGGTAGAGTCTAGGGTTAAAAGGAGGCTTTTGATTATTGAGTTTTGTGACAGACATTATTGTCTTGTGAGGGAGGTTATGCTCTCAAAGTAATTGAAGGAGGTTATGCTCCCAATTATTGTTTATCCTTGTTTATTCAGATATTACCATCAATAAAAGAGATTCATTCATCCATTGTTATTCGTTTATTGTTCTATTACGTGTGTTTATTGTTCTATTACGTGTGTGAGAGTGTGAAAGGGTGTATTTGGCTAGTTTACGTACTCAGGTACGTAACAGTATGTATGTGGAGGGCCAAATAAAACCTTAGGTTAAGAAGTGAAATAAAAAATATAATATCTATGAAATCTCGCAGAGGTAGTAGATAACATATTATTTTTTAATTATCTGCTTGAACCCTGTGCTTTATTTTCTCTCTGTGTTCAATCACGTCCTACCCATTCCATTTCTTTTTCAATCACCGCTAGAGACAGAGATTGAGAGTTCAATTACTGTTGAAGGCCCTGTCGCTGTCGAAGGCCCTGCCGTTTCTTCCTCCTATGCATCATGTTGGACGTGAGGTGATCTCTTTATCTACCGTCTCTCAATTTGGGTTTTCAATTTTAACCATTACAATTCATTTTCATTTCCTCTTTTTTTCCGAATTTCGTCAATTGGGTCTTTTGTGAATGTATTGGGTTGGATTATGTGATTTACTTGAAAGTTTCTTCCTTGACTTGAATTGAGGTATTTATTGGGATGAACCGGTTAGTGATTGGGGAATCGATAGTTATAGTTTTTCACTTACAGGCATCCTCTTCCTTCAGAGCATGGATTGGAAAATTGTGTTTTCGGAAACACTTAAGAACACTTTCTTTTAATTGAGGATAGCATGCATTAATCATTTGTTGGATGTTTTCTCTAGCTACTGAGCCAATTTCTAAATTAACTTCATTGTTGTAGCTGAAGCACTAAATGAGCGCATTGAATCCACAGTTGGTGAGATTTTGAGCACCGATGGTAGATTGTAAGTTGAACAACAAAAGCAAGTGCAGGACTTTCAGGTATAGAGTTGTTTAAACTGGCATTATCTTTTGCTGGATTTGTGCAATATGTGAATTTAATTAGCAGAACTTAGATATACAAATATTATGCAGATGAGTTAACTTGCATGTTCTGTTCCTATATGGTCTATTAGTTAATGTTGAATTCAATTAATGGTGATGCAACATTTCTGCATGGTTTGTGCGTTGTGATGTTTACACATTATAGTTGTGCACGATGCAACATACCCAAGTTTCTGCCTTAATGATAACATGATAAGGCTTTTCATGATTCTCCAAAAGACTGTGGTGGCTGTGACTTTGATTGTGACTGCTCCAAAAAACTTGTTTTTTTTCTTTATCAACTTGTTTCTCTTTCTCTTTCACTCAAGTTTAAACGGTGGCATTATATATAAAAAGACATAATCACATTCTTAAATTTAAGGAAACAATGATTCTGTTCAAATCTTGTTGCAGATATAGACCAAAACAATCACTGCTTGAAAATTTGTCTTGTTTTGAAATAAGTTTTGTTGTGATTATTTGGTGTTCCATGTTTGAAAAATGGAAGGAAAGAATGAAGATATTAAAGAGTGAACCATAATGGATGGTCTCTTTTTTTGTGCATACCGCAATGGTAGTAATCGCTAACTGCCAAAAAAAAGTCAAACAACCCTATTCCAAAATCCCCAAACCAAAGTTTTCACAGCAAAATAAAAGAGAAAATGACCATATCAATGTCATAGACTTGCATCCACTCTACCTTCGTTCCAGATCATCATCATCATCATCATCATCCTTAAGATTCCTACAACACTACCTCAAAATCAATTCTTCAACACTAATCTGCAGCTTAGGATTATCAACACTAAAATAAGTATTACTTTCTTAATGTTAGTTGTGTTTTATAAAAACCTCTAACCTATATTTAATCATTATCAAATATAATATTCATAGAATTAATTAGGATTTATCAAGTATTACTTGATAATACTTATATGAGTATTATCGAGTAATACTTATATAAGTATTACTTTCTTAATGTTAGTTGGGTTGATAATTGAATCGAAAAGGAGGTGGATGAATAGGAATGAAGGAAAAGAGCTCAAATTCCTTGACCTTTGAGGGGTGAAAAGGCTAAAACCATGTGGAGAATTTGTTGCAACGGAAACAGGGCACAACAACAATAACAACTACAATGCAGGACAATTTTCTTTGTTCTTTGTTGAAATGGAAAGAAAAAAAAAATGTTTTTAATTGTTATGTTGTTTACAGAGGAAAAGCTGGAGGTTGAAGGGAGTTAAGGACATTAAGGGAAAATTGGAAAAAGAAAAGAGTTTATTTTATATGTTGTGTTGTTTGTCTATATTTGAAGAGTTTGAAGAATGATATGCTCGAGTAGTTCTTTTACATTTTTCACACTGATTATTGTCTTGCCTAAAGTAGAAAGCCTTTGTTTGCTGTATAATAAATACACAATGTTTATAAGAGATAATGAAAATAGCCATTTGTGATGTTCTTGAAATATTATGATTACATTTCATAGACTCAGACACATAAGTTTACAATTTGATCCTTTTGATATTTGAAAAACTGCTTGCAACTGGGTCAGATAGGTTTAAATGCAGGTGGAACGGGTAAAGGGAGGGTCCCAATTTGCAGGGAAAAAACCTGCAAATCCTTGGGGATTTTCCTGCTCTAGGAAGAAGATATAGACAAAGGAATGAATATAATGATACTATGATTGAATGATGCTGTCTTTATAATAGAAAATGTCTAAAAGATAAAAGTTGTTTCTTCATCTTTACATGAAAAAATGAGTTAGTATCCAGTTTTCTGGCTGGGAAGAACTCGCCACACTAGTATAGGATATTGGGTATGATAATCCTGTTTTACTTGGGTACAATAATGTTCATGGATCTGGTGATATCTATAAAACTTTACTTGTACAAGTTCTACACACAGCAGTTTTAACATTTAATCAATTTGAAACTTTTCCAAAACAGGATTCTTTTGGTTCGTGATGATGTTAAACTTACAGCAGCTACTAGTTATTACTACATGGGATGCTTAAAAATTTCAACAGAACAATGTTTTATGCTGCATAAAACTTGTATCTACCATTTTGGAAACTTCAAGTGTTAAACTAACCCTAAATTGAAGTGCTTAACTTCAGGATCACCACTCACTGTTTTGGTTATCATAACGTCTAAAATTTGCATAGCATAACTTAACACTCCCTGAGGTTTATCCTCGAAAATTCTTTAGTCCTAAGTGATTCAAATGTGTTTTGGTTATTGCCTTGGTTGCCATTATATACCAACAGGTAGTAGAGATGATATGAGCTAGACCAGCCTGTTAGAATCGCTGCAGCGGAATTGTTAGCGTGGAATAACAAACCAAGAGGGTTTTTAATACAAACGTGTGCCTTTTAATTTCTACTCAATTAAACTTACCAAGCAAATAATAAAGACAAATAAAGAGAGTAAGGTTGAGAGAAATTTGCACAGATGATTTTATCCTGGTTCAGATCTTACCAATCCTACGTCCAGTCGCTTATCTCAAACAAGATAAACCTTTTTCACTAACACAAAACAATTACAAATTAGAATCACAAAGAAACACAATTTGTAAAAGTTTAGAAACCACCTCTCTTGATACCACAAGAGATGAACCTACACCTCCTTTGAGTCTTCACAAAGGATGAACACCTCCTCCGAATACTTCACGAAGGATGATTCTCTTCCGAACACCTCCTTAGACACACCAAGGATGAACCGGCTATTTCCTCTGTCACCGTAGCAGCACTTCACCAGCTCCACAGACACGAGTTTCACAAGCCGAACAAGAACACACAAGTCTCAATGATTTCTGAGTACTAGAGCACAAGGGAAGAGTTGTTTTTGAGATAAAGAGTGAGCCATTTTATAGACTCAGCCTAATACCCTTCCATTCTTCGAAAACGGACCATCTAACGCATTTAATCGATTAACATAAATATTAATCGATTAATAATGAGTACAACGGCTAGTTTTTCAAATCTGAAACCCCCAACGGCTAGTTTTTCAAATCTGAAACCCCCAACGGCTAGTGTTAATTGATTATTCTCAGAAATAATCGATTAACTAAATAAATCAAATATAAATTACAAGAATCAACCCTAATACATATTTGAGCACTATTACATCAACTTTGATTATTATAAAAGCTTTATAAAATACAGAGATCTTCAATTTGTCTTTATGGATCTTGACTTGTGCAAATCTGTTCATCATCAAAACTTCATCTTTGATTTTTGCTAACATTCTCCCCCTTTTTGATGATGATCAAAAACTACTTTGATTTAAAGCTTTTAGTAATAATCTGGATAAAACACAACTTATGGAAGAAAAAGTGCATTAGTGAATAAACACAAATAAGCAAATAAGCTTAAATAAGCTTTAAACATTTTCTCCCCCTTTTTGATCATAATTAAAAAGGTGTGTTTGATGTTCTCCCCCTAAGATAATACTCCCCCTTAATAAAAGCATGTATGCATATGAGCTAAAAATATTTCAAATTTAAAGATTCATTCAAACATACACAATAGGATATTTAAAGCAAATAATTTTAGGATGAAGAACTTATAAAACATTGTTTAAACATACATTGAACGATATAAGATAGGAATTTTAAAGCATACAAAAATATGGCTAGATTTTCAAAATTGCAAAACTGGAACGCATTTAAAAATTCAATCCTAAGATATTTCTAAAGATTCTTAGATCTCTTCTAATGTTTACCCCTTTAGATATGCCTCCAACTTCGTAATGATAATCCTCTAGGTTGTTTCCACATTTTGTTTAGATCTTCATCTTGAGGATTGTCATCATTCTTCGCTTCATTTGTTGTCTTCTACAAATCTTCATCATTGCCTGCATCTAATTCAACTGACTCAAGAGGTTTTGCCTCAAGGTCTACAATTTCATCAAAGACAACATGCACACATTCTTCTATTTCAAATGTTTTCCGATTGAAAACTATATATGCTTTGTATATTAGAAGATATCCAAAAAAATAGTTTCATCGGCCTTGGAATAAAATTTTCTTAAATTTTGTTTTAAAGAAATTCTAAATATTAAACAATAGGTACCCAACTACTTGTATGGGTCCTTTGGGTTAGATTTAGAAAAAAGAAATTAATTTACAACCCAAACATATCTACCACTTGGAACACCATAATGCTTAATTTTACATTTATTTGAAGTATGACCCTTTTTCATACAATAAAAGCATGATACAAAGTTTGTGTTCCTATAAGTTGTTCCTTTTTCTACCCATGTTCCACGGGTTCTATTATTATGTTTATTTTTAATTTTAGGAACATACTTATTTTTAACAACCTTATTTTCGTTATTTTTACTACATTCTCCTAAGGTTGTGTGTTCTAGTAGTTTCTTAAAATTTTCACAAGAAGCACATTCATCACTACTAGTAAATTTACCCTTTTCAAAAAATAAAACTTTATTTTTCAAATCTTTATTTTCTTCAAAAATATTTTCAAAATTTAATTTTAACTTTTTATTTTCTTCAGAAATATTTTCAAAGTCTAATTTTAAATTTTTGAAATCCTTTTTCAATTTCTTATGAGCTTTATCTAATTTTTCAGATTCTACTATTAAAGCAGCATAAGTTTCATGCAATTCATCTTCACTAATTTGACTATAATTATCAGAATCGCTAGATGTACTTACTTGGCTTCCAGCGTCGTCGTTCACCACTAAACAGATGTTTGCTTCTTCATCAGATTCGCTCAAATCGGAAATTGTTTCGTTGTCATCGTCCCATGCGATGTAGGCTTTCTTTTTCTTGAAGTTTTTCTTTTCCTTTAATTCTTCACTTTTCTTTTGATTTGGGCAGTCTGCTTTTAAGTGCCCATTTTCTCCGCAACCATAACATTTATACTGTGAGGAAGATCCTTGATTTTCTTTCTTTTTGAATTTTAATCTTCCTTTGTCTTGTGATTTCATGAACCTGTTGAGCCTTTTTATCATGAGTCTTAAATTTTCTTCATCTTCTGAATCTTCATCTTCCATTTTGCTCTTGCTCCTTTCTACCTCAGATTTCAAGGCTAGACTCTTTTTCTTGGTTTTTGCTTTTGCTTCTTCTTCATCTAGTCTTCCGAGGTCAAGTTCATGTTCCCTCAACTTTCCAAAAAGTGCCGCCATAGTCATGGTGTTGAGATTTTGTGACTCCGAGATTGCAGTCACCTTTGGTTGCCACGACCTGTCTAAAGACTTCAAGATTTTAATGTTAAGTTCATCGGTATCAAATGACTTACCCAGTCCAATGAGATGATTGACAATGTTGGTGAAGCGTTTTTGAACGTCGGAAATTGTTTCTCCTTGCTTCATCCGGAACATTTCATACTCTTGAATTAGGGAGTTCTTTCTTGCCCTCTTTACGTCATCTGTTCCTTCATGTGTCACTCTGAGCACGTCCCACATTTCTTGAGCAGTTTTGCAGACAGAAACCCTGTAGAACTCATCAACAGTCAATGCTGATGCAATTATATTCCGAGCTTTTACGTCATTCTGACATCTTTTCTTTTCTTCAATGGTCCATTGACCACGGGGCTTTGGTTCCTGTGTATTGTTAGTAGGAACAAAAGAGCCAGACGCAATAACATCCCAAATTTCACAATCAATAGATTCAATAAATATTTGCATCCTTACCTTCCAGAATGCATAGTTCTCACCTGTGAATAGTGGGGGTCTAATGATTGATGCACCCTCTGCAAAGGTTTGATGTGATCCTGCCATTTGAATGACTATCAAAGCAAGCTCTGATGCCAATTGTTAGAATCGCTGCAGCGGAATTGTTAGCGTGGAATAACAAACCAAGAGGGTTTTTAATACAAACGTGTGCCTTTTAATTTCTACTCAATTAAACTTACCAAGCAAATAATAAAGACAAATAAAGAGAGTAAGGTTGAGAGAAATTTGCACAGATGATTTTATCCTGGTTCGGATCTTACCAATCCTACGTCCAGTCGCTTATCTCAAACAAGATAAACCTTTTTCACTAACACAAAACAATTACAAATTAGAATCACAAAGAAACACAATTTGTAAAAGTTTAGAAACCACCTCTCTTGATACCACAAGAGATGAACCTACACCTCCTTTGAGTCTTCACAAAGGATGAACACCTCCTCCGAATACTTCACGAAGGATGATTCTCTTCCGAACACCTCCTTAGACACACCAAGGATGAACCGGCTATTTCCTCTGTCACCGTAGCAGCACTTCACCAGCTCCACAGACACGAGTTTCACAAGCCGAACAAGAACACACAAGTCTCAATGATTTCTGAGTACTAGAGCACAAGGGAAGAGTTGTTTTTGAGATAAAGAGTGAGCCATTTTATAGACTCAGCCTAATACCCTTCCATTCTTCGAAAACGGACCATCTAACGCATTTAATCGATTAACATAAATATTAATCGATTAATAATGAGTACAACGGCTAGTTTTTCAAATCTGAAACCCCCAACGGCTAGTTTTTCAAATCTGAAACCCCCAACGGCTAGTGTTAATTGATTATTCTCAGAAATAATCGATTAACTAAATAAATCAAATATAAATTACAAGAATCAACCCTAATACATATTTGAGCACTATTACATCAACTTTGATTATTATAAAAGCTTTATAAAATACAGAGATCTTCAATTTGTCTTTATGGATCTTGACTTGTGCAAATCTGTTCATCATCAAAACTTCATCTTTGATTTTTGCTAACACAGCCTTTTCTGCTTCTTAGGTTACAAGACACTCAAATTTTATGGTATATGTATATGACATTTTTCCAGACGAAGCTTACATTTTGATCCTAATGGTATCCAAAAGCTTGTTCTTCTCAAAAGCAAACTGCATAGTCAAAACAATGTTTTTATCAATAATTTATTTATGATGTTACAGACATGCATTTGATTTTGATATACTTTGCTCTTCTTACTGGTCCAGTAAAAGCAGTTCAGAATTTGTCTTACTAAGCATTTTATTCATTTTTTTTTATTAAGTTTGTGTTTACTATGAGTGTAAACTTAAACATTATTCAATGTGAATTCATTTGAGTATGCATATATGCCTTTTTCTCATGATGTTTGGTCTGACACTTTTTTTATGTGTGATCCTGGACTCTACTTTATGCTTAATGATTATACTTTCATAAGACAAGTGGTCAAATGTGAGTTGAAGTACCAAAAGAAAGTTACTGCAAGGAAAGAAACTATGGACCTTAAAAATGATGTATAATACAAGAGACAAGAAACATAACCTTTGCAGACTACCTTTTCCAATTAACATAAATTTTTTATTCAAAGCAATTGGAATAAAATAGAATATTAAATTGAGCTCAAATAATTTGAAATATAACTCTAACACATCCTTAAAATATATATTACTTCTAATTTTAGAACACATACTCATTCAAATCATTAGGATGAACTAAGTTAATGGGATAGACCAGATCATAATTACTTTTATCTTAGGCAATATCTTTTGGCATCTTATTACTTTTTTCTTGAACTTTTATGGGTGGGGAAAATTCTAAATTGTCTATAAATCATTTTGAATTATATAATATGGAAATCTATTTTGAATTGTGCAATCTGCTAATCTATTTTGAATTGTGTAATAAAAAATTTAAAAATATATTATAAATTGCAAAATCTTAAACGTATACTGCATTGGA